>APFE030220067.1:0-26521 GCA_000404065.3 Pinus taeda
TGGACTACAGGTAGGATCTAAACACTTGATTTCTTGTATGGTAAATGCATGTTTAGAGAAGGATTGCTCTTAATTGTCTTGTTTATCACTAGAAAGTCTTAGGCTTCTAGGGAGGTTGGTTTTGTCCGCAAGATTAACTCTTTCCACATGACACACCCCTTTCTCTCTCCTCCACGTGGCTGTATATCGCAACCCACAGTCTAGCATATCAGCATATCGATAGGCTCTAAACTTAAAATACCTTGTGGGGGTCTATATTGCGATTTAATGCAAAATTGTTGGGAAGGACTAAAATTCACTAACAAAGGAAATTCCTGCAAAAATAGCATCAGGTAGCCTATTATTGGTCCTTAGAGTAGACATGGTAGCTATCATCATCATTGACATAGCAGTACAGATGATGACATAGCAGATAACACGTGTCACCTAGTTTTAGCTTTTTCAAGGGTGAAATGGGGCCATTTCCTGCAGCCACGTGTCACCGCTCATAGGGTGACACATTGCAGTGATGATGTCACCCCACAAATCAACGATCGCAACTATTAAGGGGAAAATCTCAATGTAAGGTTTTTGTGATTGTGATATGCGTGAATCCCTCCGAGATGTGATATGTTTTAGTGGTTCTACCTCAGAAGAATTTTGCATGCAGACTGTTGTCTGGCACTATGGATAAAGTTAAAGGGTCCCCCTTTCTTGCAGTGTGATTGCGATTTCTTAGATGGGACCAATATCGTAGATTGGTGATCGCAAGTGTCTGGGGAAGAAGCTTAAGGCAAAATCATGGTAAATCATCGATATACAGGATTTTGCAATACAAAGGAAAAGGCTCCCAGACACGGATCTGAAGGCCTTAGCACCTAACGACTACACCCCTGGTTCCATCCCCCGGTCATATGAGTAAAGCCACACAAGGGGATATAATAAAGGGGGGCTAAGGGGGAAATCAAACGTACCCATTTTGCTTGTTTTAGAGGAAAAAGTATCATGCCTGAGAGATTGCGTTGTTACACTGCAATACATATCACCCACCATGTCAAGGCACTAATAGTGCAAGATAGAGGTTTAAAGGGTGTTATGGGTCAGCATCAATGATTTTAAAAGGAACACGTGGTGCATTCAAAGCATGGGATGGGTTGATCCAAAAGAAGCCCACTCTCACACAGGTTCGAGATCCAATTCCAAATGAATTAAAGGAAAACAAGATTGAGGTGGGTGAAGCATTGCAGGATGCCATACCTTAAGTATAATAACTCCTGTAGAAGAGATGATCATAGGATGGGCAAGGATATCTTTGTGTACTTTACATCTTGTGTTTATTTATTTGTTGTACTGTAACGTGCCTCCTTTCAATGAGGCTTTTAATTCTTTAATGGTTTGGGCCACAGAGCCATCTCTGACGGAGACATCTAGTTGCCCTAAAAGGTGAGACTAGGCTAGAGATATTTTGCTGTAGTGAATGTTCTTGCTCCCCTCTCCAGATAAATAGGGGAAAGAAAGACTTAGAAAAGGTTGAGAAATTCTATAGAAAATACTACATGCCAGTTTCAGACTATTTTTCTTTGTAACTCAAATCTTTTTCAGAATATCAAGGATATGGTGGTGATTCCCCCTTCGAGTATTGCAGTATGTGTTCCTTCTATTAAATCTCATTTTATTTTCATCTTTACTCTCTGTATTCATGCAAATTATATATGCTAGAAATGTTTCAAGCTTTCTCATAGATTTATTTGTATTGATATGTGAATGCAACTGCCTATAATTATATCATAGATTCACTTGTCTTAATACTATTGATCCATATACCTGTGTGGGTTATTGAGATCATATCTTTAAATCTGCAACACATGAATCATACCATTCCGCCCCTCCTTCACCCATTATTTATGCTTGTAACTCAAATAAGTATAGAAATCCTTAATGCCACAAGCTCTATGTGTTAAGTGTAGAATTCTTGAAGCCTTATGCTCTATGTGATGAGTTTCTCCTTCTCTTTGTCCTCTCTCATATGCTCTACAAAATCTTATTAAGTTGTAAGCCCTTGAATTACTCAACCTTTGCTATCTTCATGCATTTCTGAGATCTGAACTTGTGAAGAATACTAGATATTCATGTTTTATTTCTTTGAATAAATGAACCAGCCCATTTCCTGTATAGATATATATATATAACATAATTGATGTCTCCAGTTTCGTGTAAATCATTTGAGACACACAAATTTAGATGTGCCCAGGCATTGGTCTTGTAAAAAATCCAAGGCTATCCCTGGGAGCTACAACATCTTTTGTCCTCTGTTAGGTGAGCAAAGGAAGTGGTTGAAGATTTCTCACCTTGGTGACTCCACTATGTGAATATCAATTGTAAACACTCTGGTGACTACTTTTGTCAGGAAATGGAAGAGACGATGGAAGAGAAGGTTAGCTCAATAAAGAACTCCTTATATAGATTGATGAAACTAGAGTTAGAAAATGTAAGCCTTCGATGACACTATTCCTCTTTCTTTGACAATGAGCAAGAAGCCAGGATGTATGAAGAGGATAACAATTAGCTTCATGTAATGCTAAATGATGATGAGATGGATGATTGCTACAAGCATTTCTCCAATTTCATGATGGCTCTGTTGCACAAGAGAAGTGCTCTTCACTTATCTAGAAATACATCAATGGGACAAGACCAAAACAAAGGCACTTCCACTGAGGACCCTCCCAAGCCAGCTGACAAGGGGAAGGGACTTTTAGATCCAAATTTCTTTAATCTCAAAGTATTCAAAGATGAGAAGTCACACTCCCTTTTCCTAGCCCATCTGTGAAGAAGAAAAAGAGTCAAATAGTGTTTATGGCAGCCCTGACCAAAAGATATTGGTCAATAGATTGATGAAATTAAGACAACTGCAAACTTTCCTTGTCTATTCCATGAACCTGTGGCTGAGTACATGAGCATATTTTTAAGCCAACAATAGAAGCTATTTTAGTAGCATGTATCAAGTTCCTTATTTGAAGACTTTTCAGAGTGCATGCTTGTGTTTATTTTTATTTTTCAGCAACATGAAGGCACTAGGTCCAACACCCAAATGCTGGTTTGGCTCCATTGGAGGGTTGAACTCACCTAGGTGAATTAATATATGGTGAATAAGTAAGGATGTACATAAATAAGCTCACCAATTGAGCATTTTATTTTCAGTTGTTAGAATTTTTATTTTTGCATTTTTAGATTGATGAGGAATCTCACATGGAGATTTTGTTGGTTACAAAGTTCATCTATTTCGGAATCCATACCCCATGGTGAAGGATACTATTTTGCATGTTCTCAACGCCTTACCAGCAATGCACTATCCCCAGTAGAAGCCAATGTTGTCACTCATTTCCTTATAAAGTTATTAGTTCACGAGAGTGAAAAAAAGTAGTGAAGTTTGAAGCTATCTCCCAAGCCCCTGAAGCCCTCAAAGTTGAATCAGTCCCTCTCCATTGCATAGTGCATGGAACCCGCTTCCCTATAGTTTATAGAAGTCCCAAAATGGACTTCTGGATCAGAACATATGCCATGTTGAAGATCAACAATTATGTTGCCCTGAAATGAAGGAAAAGAGCTTATCAGAGGACCTCGAGCATAGCAAATCAAGCATATTGGGCACCCCACAATCACGCATCCCACATCATTGTAGTCTCACACATCAAATTATTAGACATACCAGTGGGCCCCATGATTTCATAATCTTATTGGTGATCGGCGGTGGAAAAATCCCACATCCTGCATGGCCCTCACAATACCAATGGGCCATTCTTAAGGAATTGTAGGAAGAATCACCGATAGTGTTAATAGCAGGGGAGGCACAGATTTAATTTTACAAAAGAAATGCACACAATGATAGGGATGGACGGGCCCTTTCCCTCTCCTCCACATGGCGATACAGTTTATTAAAGGTCAGGGCCCCGGCCACAGTGAATCATGCATATTGGCCTTGTCAAATTCTCGCATCCTGTAAGTCCCGCATCCTACATCCCACAAGTCCTGAAATCCCACATCCCACATATGACTGACCTTGTCGTCCTGTAGTCCGGTGTCCCACATATTGGCGACCCCATAGTCCCACAATTCCACAATCCCATAATCTCATAGTCTCGTAGTCCTATGATGAGCCTTCCTTAAGAAATTACGAGGGAAAATCATTGATGTAGTGTTAAATTGCGAGGGAGGGCTAATTTCATTTAACAAAGGAATTCAAAGAAAAACCAAGGCAAGCAGCCCCCTTTCTCTCTCGTCCAAGGGGCCACATGGCACAATCCCATTGGCCCATATGTATGACTTGGCAGCTAACGTCATCAATCATGTGGTAGTATAGGTGAAACATGGCACTCAGATTCAACATTTTCAGGGGTACTATGGGGGCATTTCTGGATGACACATGTCACCAATATCAAGGTGACACATGGCAGTGATGATGTCACCACCTGTAGATCGGCAATCGATGGTCGCATAGGTTAAAGTGCTCCTCCACCTCAATGTCCCTGACTTGCAATTGTGATATGAGGATGTTTTCCTCTGAGATGTGATATATTATGAGGTCTGGCCTATAAGGCTCCCACATCCTGATATTCATCCAAGCGCTGAGAAATATGGTAACATATCCTCCTCCTATGAGGTTTCGATTGTGATATCTTTGGTGGGCCCAATCCCGCTGACCGGAAATCGCAAGTCAGAAAGGGAGACTCAAAGTGGTAAGGTATATCAAGCACTGTGATGTGGTGTTTTGTGTAACAAAGGAAAAAGGCCCTTGAACAAGAGCCTAAAGTCCTTAGTGGCCAAGGACTAAGCCCCTGGTCATAGCCCCCGATCATATGAAGGAACTAGCGGAAAGGGCCTAAAACCAAAAGGGGGGCTAAGGCACATCTAGGCTTGTCATTCCATAATGTTTTTTAAAAAGAAAGGTCTCACTACCGTAAAGCCTAAGAGCATGATACAGAGCCTTAAAGGTGGGTGGGTCAGTAGTTGAGGCAGTAAATGAAGTATGGTGCAGAAGTAGATTAGTATGGGGGGGGGCACTCAGGAGGACTTAATGGCATGACATGGTTCTCCACTCTGTCATACAACAAAGGGACGCATACTCCTTCCTCTTTCCATTTTCTTTCTTTATTCATTAATTTCTTTTTACTTCCAAGAAGGGATCGACTCCCAATTGTAATCATTTTGGGCAACATCGCCTTACATGGGCTTAGAGAGCTAGTCTAGCAGACAGCTGGAGCTCTAGCTCATATATTTTGTAAACTGTAATTTCATCTCCCCCTCTTCTTATAAAAAGAGGGAAGAAACACTTTAACAATGGTTGGTTGGTTCCATAATTTCTCACCCGTAGGATCCAAATTATGTGATACCATTTGGTTCTAATTTGTTTATTCATGGGGGCTTCACTAATATCATGTTGAATATATGGAATGGTTATTGGAACCTCTAATTATTAATGGACTTCCCTATGTATTCCAAGAATAATTAATGTGCAACATGTTCCTCTTGGTAATCTCATTTCATTTGTGTTTTTCCTCATTTGAAATAGTATAAGGAATGCAGTTAGTTCCTCTATAATCTATGAATTTATCTTAGCTATCCAATAGAAGATAGTACTTGTGCCTATCATAGACCTACATGTGTTATTCACTAGCATTGCAGTACCTGTAAAATTACAGATTTACTTGTGTATTTGATTAACCTGTAGGACCTGTGTTAAGCCTAGATCTATGTTAGCTTTTAGGAAAGAATGATACCAATGTCATGTTTGGTCTGAAACCTTCTTTTTCACTTCTCTACTTCTATCCTTCCACTAGAAAACTGTTGTTTAGGAATCTATGTTGTTTACAGCCCTATCCATCGAATTCCATATTTCTACTAGAACATTGGTGCTTAGGATTTTGTTTGTTACAGCCTTATGCGTATTTTTCCCTCCTTCCTTTGCTCCTCTCCATCATTAATACAACTTAAGTTTTAAGCTCCCTCCTTTTCATGTGTCGGTGACTAGAGGAAGAAGCCATTTCTCTTTGAGATTGCCCCAATATACCCCCAACATTTGGATCCATGTGTTGGATTGAAACTACCTCAATGAAGGCATACTCAACCAATCCCATCATATTACCTTTTTACGTGACAATTGGAGTGCTGAAAACCCCTCAAAGATTATATCTTAAGTACTCCTCTCTTTAAGATGTCCTAGGCACGGGTCTACAATCAACCCAGAGGCTATGTCTAGGAGGATTTCTATCACCCTTGCAACACTTGTGATGTTGGTGTGATTTCAAGAGACAATAAATGTGATGAAAAAATACCTATATCTCAAAAGTTCGAACCACTAGGAGAAACTAGCCACCAGCCTTCCATGCTAAATTTTGTCCCTCATCCCTATATCTCGTATCTTTAGTTATATTTGCATCCATGTAAGAAGTGGTTAAGTAGGTCATTGGTACATTTTCTATCATAGGACTTGGGTAAGCCTATGTGATCAATACTCTCATAATAGAGAAAAATTCATGTAAATAGAATTGGTGATTCCACTAGGAAACACACAAGTAGGTGACTTTTGGTATTTTAGTTTCTCAAATATTTTCTTTATTTCCTTTTTATTTGTTTTGAATATTAATTAGGAGTTATGAGAGTATCAATTAGCCTTAAAAATTTATTCTTAAAAATTGAAGAACTTAAGCTAAAAACCATTTCAGTTCTCATGCTAGGGATTAACAAATATTCTAACACCTATTGAACACCCTATTGCTACCTTGATAAAGTATTTCATCTCTCTTCAACTCTTCGATAGAGAATAAAAGGAATATAGGCAATATTTTTGTGGCTTGTTCTCTAAATTTTTGAGTTTCCTTATAGACTCTCAATCCTAAAGCTACAGCCAATCTCAAATCTAGTCCCTTAGAGTCTTTCCTTGGTCATTTACCCTCATATTCACTTAAAACAAGTGCTTTTCAAGTCATATTTATGGTCTTGAATCCATTTCTAGGTTTGATTCTATTAGAGTCGGTCTTGTCAGTCCTCCATCAGAGATAAAAACTCCTTCTACGTCTCATTTTTAGGTGTCTCACTCCATTCACTCATCTGCATTTCGCTAGGGGCATGCCATAATGTGACGGAAGGACCTGGTCACTCATTTATCCCTTATGCCATGTCCTTCTGGCTCAGCTCTGTTTATTAAAGTTCATTAAGACAGTCTTGAAATCATTCACTGTCTTTTTTTTATCGCTTGATAAGCAAAGAGTAAACTTGGTCATTAGGTCTAGGGTTTGCAAATTGTTGTTCTCAAAGTGCCTCAATAATACTTGCAGGCTAGAGGAAGGTTCAATAATTCACTCAAATGATGTTTCTTACCAAGAAAAGATGAACTTTGGAAACATGTGAGATGTTTTTGTCCTTAATAGGCCAAGGAATAAAAACCTCCTTCACTTTTTACACAGGTGTCATGGTTTTAGAGAAATGTCAAAAATACAATTGCCTCGGGAGAATTGATGCACCTTTAAAGTGACCTTGGGAAAATCAAGTTTTCTCCTAGCTTGGTTAGCCAAATGACTTTCTTGATGAGTAAACTGATAACTAGACACAAATAGCTTTCCAATGAGCTATCATGAGCTCAATTTGGAGTTGAGGAATACCTTCAAACGTTGACTGCAACAGCGCTCTGCCTTGAGGCAGCCTCATTGGGCACATTTTGACCAGTCTTGGGAGATTTGATTTTTGACAGGGAAAATGAACTCCAAATTGAAAAATTCTAGTTGGGTTAGAAAGTAGACTCAAATACCTTTCCAATGCGCTATCCTTCACCAAATTTGGACTCCATTAAGGCTTCCAAAAGTCTCATGGAAAAATTCGCAATGCACTGGGAAGGCGCGGCGCACTGGGAGAAATTTTCTAGTGTAAATTTACACTAGCGCGGCACACTGGGCTAAAAGGCCTGGAATTCATTGAAATCTTCCTCCAAATTGCAAATTATTCATTCCAAAATTAGGTAGAGCCTCCATTTATGTGTTTCATCCAAGTTTGTGCTAGGGTATGGTGGTTTATGGATGCTAATGATTGAAACAAAAATTCAACCCTTTCATTTTGAATTCCTCACATGTAAACTGCTGCCTAGGGTTTCAAAACTTGTTCGCCACCAAGATTACTCTTTTCCACTATTTCTCGTCCTTAATTCCCTTTGTTCCTTGACTCCATTGTTCCCCATCCCCTAAAGTTACTAAACCCCTATCCTAAATTCCCTTTCCCAAAACTTTCAAAGGTGAAACCCTAAACCCTATCCCACACATAAAACCCCTCACAACCCTCCTATATTTCCCAAACAAATATCTCCCAATAGTCCCTAATCCCTCGCTATTTTTCCCTCCCCTTACTGTCCCTCGTGTCATTATTTTCTCTTGGTGACAAAGGTCAAGCACATCATCAAAGGCATTACAAGACAGTGTGACGTATCATCACCTATTTGTCTAAGACAGTTTGTCCACTAGTAGACATGACATCTGATCCGTCATATGATCATGAAGAAGAGACACACAGTGATTCACCAACAGAGGTACATGCACCCAGGAGGCATCATAGAGACGGCAAAACATTTGTGAAGACCAGCAGGCTGCCCAGCAAAGCCTAAATGAGAGGACACCCATTCAGCAGGAGACAGAGGCTGATCGAGAGAATTGGCTTAAGAGGATCAACATCCACTTAGAGGAGCTATTGGCAAAATAAAACAAGGACAAGTACATGCTCAAGCACATGAAAAACCATTATTGGGCATGCAATCATGTTTGCAAGGCACGAATAAGGAATTTAAAGGCAAAACTAAAGAAGGCAATAAGGAAGCAAAAGAGACAAAGGGAGCATGATCATCTTTAGATATTGGCCGAAGCCTCTTTAGCTCAGCATGACACTTGATGGAGAAGCTCCATCCCAAATTTCAAGAAATTTGGGCCATTTTTGGCATGTTGACAAGTTTTGGTACAAAAAACAGGGTTTTTCTCCCTGTGCGCCACGCCACGTGGCGCGCGCTTTTGCTAGGGAGCTCTAAATTGAAAAAAAATTATATTTTTGGATTTTTCATGAAACATAATTACTAATAGTGCATGGACAAGAAGTTTGGGAAAGTTTTGAGTCCTCCGAAGGTCAAAAACACTCAAAAAATGACCTCACTACCCCTATTTTGACACACACGAAGCAGTCCTAGGCGATTGAGGTTTTGGAGGGGTAAATGGGCACCAAATTTAGACATTTCACTTGGGTTAGAAAGTCGATAGGCAGGGATTTCTAACAAGCACACTTGGGCTCAATTTGGACTTCATGAAGTGCATCAAAACGAGCTCCAAAGTGGTGTGACGCATACAGTTTTGGGCGCGGCGCACAGAGACCCAAAGGCCAAAATCACTTCCACTCCGCTAAATTTTGATTTTCAATTTTCTCCAAGTGGGCCCGTCCATTTAAAATACATTTTTCCTAGCATCAAAGGTAAAGTTTAAAAAACATTTTCATGAAAGGTTGGCTTCTATCCAAGTGGAAAAAGGAAGGCGAGCAGTCACCCAGAAGATCTGAGCTCAGGTTTACTTTGTTTTAATTGGTCATGTTAGTAACTGAATGTAACTGCTGATGGTTGGCTTTTCATTTCCTAGGTTGACCGACTTTCTCATAGCAAAACTTATTTATTGTATTGAGAGTCATTTGGTAAGAGGTTGGTTGGGATTTCTGGGAGCAGTGTGGAGGAAAAACCCAGCACTTGCATTGTACAGTTTTGCCAGAGATTTTAATGAAATGATATAGCTCTGATTCAGGAGACTCATGTGGTGTGAGTTTAGCAATTTTTTTCTTCTTTCTGTTTCATATATAACTTGTAATGTTTTTCAGTTCATTCATATTTCATTTCCAGTTGAATGCTTTTTAAGTATGAGAGGCAGAATCTAGTTAGTTGCTCTGCCTTGGGAAAGCATTCATGTTCTGTGTTCCTCTTTTGTCTAAAAAGGATTCATCACCTATGCCCTTTTCAGCTTCTCGTACAATCTTTCCACTCCATATTATTCAAATTTGATTGCTAAACTTACTGCCTATCATGCCTCAAGAAACAATCTGTGTCTTTGATTTAATTTCTCAACTTCATGCTGTCCTTTATCCCCATACAGCCCAGAACACTCAGTCATTCAACAAAATACCTCTTGCATATCTATTTACTAGCCTGAAATCAGTTTCCTATTTCGGTTATCTCCAACCCCATTGATTTTCCCTCACTGAGCGTGGTTTGTGGTTACCTTGAATTTTGCCTTCCTTCAGCCTAAGGCAGATTTAGGCTCTAACAGATTCAATACAAATAAATTGGAGATGGGTGCAACACTACTACCAATTTCTTGTAATATTTATTTGTATGCATGTTCAAGTAAGTGCGTAGAGTCATAAAATTCATATTTCAAATTAATGCTTTATTGTAGGTAGGATTTTATTTCTATTTCGGGTGCATTTTCTTTTTTGTTTCCTTTTTATTTTCTTGGTTTGTTTGTATGTTCCATTTCAAAATATGTTCGTGAATTATTTAGTGTGATAAAAGAGTGTGGTAAGGATTTTCATATGCATTGAAAATATCTAACCCTACTCTAATTAGGTTTCATCAAACGTAAAAATTTTCATAAGCATATCTTAGGCATCTTTCTTTGATGAGTTAAATCAAAATCATCTTAGCTTCATGACATTACCCTTGACTTAATTAACAACCACTAAAAGCAACAATAATAAAGGTAACTAGACATATTTATATTAGTTGATAGCACACTCACATTAGATTAGGATTTTAGGTTCGTGAAATAGGTTGAATATAACAATATCAAAGGTTGTAATATCACATTGGGATTTATGGATTGATATCCCCACTTCATTTGGTATCAGTGTCATTTACACACATACGAGGTCCTCCTTTAGGAATTTGTGTTCTTCATAACCTACCTTTTTGTGTGGACCCAACCCATGATTGTTCCCCAAGATCAGTTGGTTGTAAGTGGTGACCTTAAGGGAAATAATATTAGGGAGCTTACAAAGGTGATGGTAGGTGTGGAATTGTTATTGTATTTGGGACAAGAGAATCGCTCATATCCCTATGCATAATTAAGGGGAGATGCATTGGGCATTGAGACATTAAGAAGGAGGCTAGAAAAATTTCTCCATTCATATCTTTACAGGTGACTTAGGCCCTCATCAACCAAGCTCCAACTAAATTAATATCCCTTTGGTCCACTTGCCTTTCTTACTTGTATCTTAGATTTGCTAGTTGTGTGTTGATTGTTCAATTTTAGTAGGCCATAGGTGTTACTCTTTTATTATTTGTTAAAACATTCATTTTCACCATGGATGACTTTAGTCCATGTCATTCTAATCATCATGAAGGAATTCCCCTTTAAAAAGAGGGCTCACTCTTTTGTAGTCATGGGATTAAGCCAAAAACTGACTTAGACTTCAAATTTCCCATATTGGGGAACACTATCATTGGTTCTTGGGATGTAGAACATATAGTACAAAAATGGTTGATGAAATTCCTCGTCGTCATTCTCATATTTCTATAACCCATATCCATTCACATATACTTCTAGGTGGGGTTGTATATTTGGTTATATATTTTATTCAAATAGTTTTTACCAAGATTCCATTATGGTTGGTGTATATTAGCTGGAAAACCCTAATGTGAAAATCCCTAGTGTCACTGTATCTTCCCTTGGTGCAACTTCCATACCATATTTCACTACCATAGGTCATATGTGCACCACGCCTACTGAAATTCTATTCTTCTATGGGCAATCTAATCTAGCATCCCTATTTCCACTCTTCGATATGTCTACTATAGGTCCCTAAACAACATTGACCATGATTCCTTCATTTACATTAGGTGGGGCCTCTATAACATCTACAAGTAGTATACCCACATCCATTGTTGGAGGTTTGAACCTTACATTTTCATTCAAGTATATAGGTCCACCCTTTGGTTCTAACATCCCTATCTATAGGGTGATGAGAAAGGTAAATAAATCTATCAAACAATTTGTTGGGCCGCCAAATTAGCATACATTTTCACTCCATTTTCACCTTTATCCTCATTTTTTCACTTCATTTCACCCCATTATCATTATATTTCCATTACCATATTGTTTCATAGTTTCATTTTCCAAAGTTATTTATTTTATGTATTTAAAGTGAATTTATGATTAAAATTTAGAAAAATAACATGTATTTGCTTATACATAAAGGTGGAATGAGTTTGGTGACATGTGTAGGTGATTTGGAAGGTTTCAAGATACTCTTATGTGGCCTCTAAGACTCAAATTCGAATTCTCTTGAAGATTTGAAGGAGATTTGGGATAGGGGTCACGCTTATCTCATGGAGAAAAATCATGGATAAAGGAATATGTGTCTCATATTGGTTGTAACCATATGAGGGATTAGTGGAGCTCTATTAATGAGTTATTTGCTTATGTTTTTGTATAAATAGGAGTACCTCCTCCATTCCAAATGAGGAGGACTCTTGGAGCATGTATCAAACTTATGATGGAATAGAATAAAGCTTCATTTTACATCAATTCCCATTCTATAGTTTTAGATATATATTGTCTTAATGTAGTATATGGAATAATTTGTCACTTTGTTCTTAAGAGAATTGAGCTCACTCTAAAAGGATCAAAGAAACATTTTATTTCATAATAGATCTTATTTCATTTAATTACCTAGGTGCTTGAGGATTTGTTTGTGATTTATGAATGAGTTTGAAATTAAAATCTTATTAGCATATGAGGGGACAACCAAGGGTCTAAGTTAGGCTCTCTCTCTCTATTTGATTTGCATGATAATTGAAATTCATTCTTTTTCTTTTAAGTTTCAAGTTATTTCATTTCTTATGCTTATGAATGAAACTTAGTTTAGTTTGGATCAGTGTACGAGGGGACAATCAGGGGACTAAGTTAGTCTCTCTCTCTATTTGAATCTGAACAACAATTAAAATTCATTCTCTTGTCTTTATTTCAAATTTCTGGTTTTATGTAATCAATGATTTCTTTTCAATCTATAATATTGTAGGGAAGGACAAGCAGGACCTCCTCAATTAGGAGCCTCTTCTCTTGCATATTATATTGAATAAAAAATCATTTAGTTAGACATAGAGTTAGTTGGCTACTCCTGCATGTATTTTGTTGGCATCATCACAAGCTTAGAAGTATCCCTGGTTGATAATTTAATGAAAGCAATTTAAGCAATTGAACTACCCAACATTTTGGCACTGTTGCTAGGGATGGTGCTAAGGGATTAGGCATTGCGAATTTAATTCAATACCAATATTTTTCTTTGGAAAAACTAACTCATGTTGAAAGGATGACTTGGTGACAGAAAGATCGCAGTAACATGAGGAAGTGTACATAGGGGTTAGCTTTGAATCTCATTTTTAGCTACATATATAAATCATGATAAATAGGATGCATAAATTTCAATCAATATTTTCACTATAAGAGTTTCGAACTAATCCATTTATGGACAAGAGATCTAGAATGATATTCAATCATTTGGAGGAGAGATAAGAGAATGAAGACTACATTGAAGATTGGTTTCAAAAGGTGACTAGGCCACAACATTCTTCCGTTCTTCAACGAATCCTAGCATTTAATCCAAATGTGCAATTGGTCTCTCATATCCTTGTAAACATTCAGGTATATTTTTCACATTTGGATGTGAGCATACTAGATATTTTGATCCGTAAATGACTTCATTGGAAATACTCCTACACTTTAAAACAAAAACAAAAAAATCTCGTTCTCAAAATATAACAGTATAGAATAGGAAAATAAAACCAAGCTTGGAGAGTTTTTTTTTTTTAAGTTTTTGATTTCCAAATTTGATTTCATTTTTTTGGAAATTTTGGTGGTGCAATAAGAGGCACCTCATTCACTAACCATTGGCAGGAAGATCTACAATCAAAGGGATATTTCTGAAGAAGGAAAACAAGTGGAGTTTAGAAAATTATAATTTGAGGTTTCAAATCAAATTCTTCTTATATTTCTTTTCAAATTTCTGATTTCAATTACATAAAGAATTCATAAGTATGCTCTCCTCCTATGCTTTGTGTGACCTAGAGGATTAGAAAAAATATTTCATGTTAGTATATCTTTTGTTAAAAAAAAAATTCTTTCATTATTTGTTTCTTTCAAAAAATAATAAAAATAAATAAAACACAAAAACAATATGAGAATAAAGTAAACAAATAAAAATTCATGGAAGCCAAGGAAACAAATTGCTGCAAATGTTATGTGTGATTTTGAAAAAATGAAATATAGTTGTGCTTTTTCCTGATTTAAAAAGGAAAAAAATGAATTTCACCTGGCAGTTAACTGAGCAGAGACCAAATTCGTAGAGGTTAAAAAGGTCAATTTTAAAATGCATTTTGTGACCAAATGAAAACAAATCTGAAAAATATAAAACATGGGTTTTTCTCAGAATGGGGTAAATTATGTTTAGCGGAAAATATTTTTGCAAAATTCATAACCATTTGAGAGATTTTTAGGGTTCTCTGGAGTGTTATTTGTGAAGTTGCGTGAAAAAAAACGGTTTTTCAATTAAATGCAGCCAACAGCCAAGGCCACGACCATCCATTGGCTCAGCCACAGAGCCATGGCCAGCCACCCAGTAGTGTTGCCAAGCTACAGAGAAAAAATCAATCAATAAATTTTAAAAAAAATATGATAAAAAATTTAATAATTAAATAACAAAAAAAAATATTAATTATTAAAAAAAAATTCTTACTACAAAGATGAGATTTTCTCCATGCTTACAACCTGTCCAATATATATATATATATATATAATATATATATATATATATATATATATATATATATCATAAACATTTCCCAAGCTTTGATAGAATATAAAATTGATTAAAGAATCCATTTTCTAGGCAAAAAGGATGAGTTCAAAACATATGAAAAATAATTTGGCAAATATTTTGGAATTCCATTTTCCTAAAAATCTTTGAAATGATGAATTCAAAAGATCTGAAAAATAATTTGGCAAGTATTTTGGAATTTCATTTTCCTAAGAATCTTGGAAAGGATGAATTCAAAAGATATGAAAAATGATTTGGCAAATATTTTTGAATCATATTTCCTAAAAATCTTGGATTTAGATTGGCCACTTGTCAAGTTGTTGTTTCAATTTCCATTTTAGCGTAATTAAATTTTCCAAAATTCCATTAAATTCATAAATGTGACTTGTGATTTATTGGTAAGTTATTCAAATTACATAATGGAGGTAATGAGTTCAAATCTTGTAAGGATTGAAATTTGTTAATTATTCTTCAATTTTGACACAACATTAATTAAACAACAATTTTGCCACCACATGGCAGCACAACATTGACCAATATTGCACATTCACTGCCATATCATCAGTCAACATGTCACATCATCCATTTGCCATGTCACCCACTGCCACATCACTATTACACAGTCACCCTCCATCTTCCAGCTCATTTTTCAACACTGAAAATGGATGAAGAAGAAGAACGATAAGGGTGCTTCATCTACAGGATTATTGGTTTCCAAATTGCCTTAAAGCGAATCCTGTAGATGGAAGATTGAATCCTGTATACATGCATTTTCATTTCATAAAGTATTTTTATATGATCATGTTTCTTTAAGTCTTGTAGGTACATAAGCCAATGAAATCACAAACTAGAAAATTTTATGCCATGGCTCAGCGAAAGAAGATTGACAAGTTTTTTTTAGATGCAGGAAGGGCGCAATCCTGTAGCCTAGAAACCTCTTGACAATTTTCACTATTTCACCCAAATTTCAAATAAGCATAACTTTCTCATACGACATCGGATTTCAACGATTCAAGAGTCATTGGAAATATCTCAACGAGATATACACAATGAGAAAGCTTTCAAAAGAGTTTGAAACCGTTCAAGAATGAAGAAATTGCTAACAAGACATGACAGGTAAAATGACGCACTAGTTTTGAGATAGGTAAAATTTCTTTTGGTTTTTCTTTCATGAATTTGTTTCATTAGTACCAATTCTTAGTTTATTTTTGTAAATGTCATAAATAGACAGATTGATCACCTCTCTCTTATGATAAACTTACATTTCATTGTAGAAAAAAGTACTAAGTTTTTTCACATTCGAGGAAGATAAACAAATGACCAAAAGCAAACAATGTCTTTTAAAGACCCCATTTCAATCATGAGGACATGCTTTTGGGTAAGCCAAGGGGGATAGTGTCATCATATCCATCACATCAGCCTCTCAAAGATGGACATTTCTTTCACAAAGATGAAACATCAATGCATGAGCATATGATGTTAGATCAAATCCATCACTTGCAAGCCTTTTAGATGCCAGTGTCTCCATTGCATCCATGATTCTTCAGTCAATAAACATTCGCCTCATTTCCATATACATTCTCCATTATATTTCTAATCCTTCTGTAAATAAAACCTTCATTGCATTCTTACTTTTTCAGTCAATAAGTTTTCCTTCACAGTCATTTTCCTGCCTCACTTTCACTAACCTGTAACCCATCAATAAAAACATTTAGCTCCTCTACAAAGCTGATTCATTCCATTTCCTTTACATTTTTCCAAATAAACCTTGATCCACTCCAAAATTTCTCATCCATAGTCCTTCAAAATTATTGTTTCATGCTCGAGTTAGATGATGGAGGATTCCTTAAGGCCTCCCTTCTAACAAGTCTTGGCCTATCGACATTAGCACATTATCTAGGTTCAAGACTAGAGTCCTTAGTAGTACCTTGAGGCATGTATGCCTTAATGATAGGCTCTCTCGCCAACAATCATGGGAATACATAAATGTCCCTTGATCGTTGGATCTTGCTAGTTGCTCGACATCAACTCATATATTCGCCCTTCACAAGATGTACTTAGGTACCTTAGCACTCGTTGAAATTAATGGTGTGTTGCCTTGCATTAGTTAAAGAGATGCATCAATGGTTGGTAATCCAATGACTTCTCTTAATGCTCGACATCGACACATTTATTTGCATAACTAGAATTGTACCACGGGTGTTATAATGATTGAAGACTACATCATTTCAGAAGTTTGCAGCAGATTAATTTGTCATAACAGCAATAAAGATTCAACCCTTTTCATTAGCAAAAACAACACAGAAGAAGATCCAAATTCCTTTGTTTACATACTCCATGATCCAACAATATCAGCATCCACACTCTTCATCATCCACAAGTCATGTACATTGAGGGTAAGTGAAGGTATGTGGTTTTCTAATTCTTAGTCATGCAATTCCTTAAAATGCTTAAAATTGTAACTTTGGAAAGTTCCTCACTTCCTTTTTCACATTGTAATATCTCTTGTTCAAGGGGAATTCATGTTCATACATCATACTCACATTTCATGATATATCACCTTTCATATGTCATATATGTGCTTTATACATATGCCATCCTAACCAACATACTTTTCCAAACAACTACTATTGCATTATGATTCAAAATGTTACATGTTTTGCAAATGATGATCATAGAATGAATGGTTGATTAAATTTTTTCAAAGTATTTTGATGCAACAAAAAATAACAAAAGTATTGTTACACAAGAACCAATACTAATAAAATTTGGTTGCCACACAAGTACCAACCAAAGTAATATGTTGCAATAAAATATTTTTCAAAATGGCACTTTGCAAAAGGAACAAAGGTATCAAATTATTATGCGAAGATGAAAGAAGAATTAACATCAGCCAAAGTTCATATCAAAGGAAGACAATTCAAAAGATCAAATCATGATTAGAGTAAATCAATGCAATAGATTGCATGAGGACATTCAATAACTTAAGTTGGGGGGTATGTTGGGTTGCCTAATTAGCAAACATTTTCACTCCATTTTCACCTTTATCCTCATTTTGTCATATCATTTCACCACATTATCATTATATTTCCATTACCATATGGGTTCATAGTTTCATTTTTCAAAGTTATTTATTTTATGTATTTAAAGTGAATTTATGATTAAAATTTAGCAAAATAACATGTATTTGCTTATACCTAAAGATGGAATGAGTTTGGTGACATGTGTAGGTGATTTGGAAGGCTCCAAGATACTCTTATATGGCCTACAAGACTCAAATTCGAATTCTCTTGAAGATTTGAAGGATATTTGGGATAGGGGTCAAGCATATCTCATGGAGAAAAATCATGGATAAAGGAATATGTTTCTCATATTAGTTGTAACCATAGGAGGGATTAATGGACCTCCATTAATGAGTTAGTTGCTTATGTTTTTGTATAAATAAGAGTAGCTCCTCAATTCAAAAGGAGGAGGACTCTTGGAGCATGTATCCAACTTATGATGAAATAGAATAAAGCTTCATTTTACATAAATTTCCATTCTATAGTTGTAGATATAAATTGTCTTAATGTAGTATATGGAATAATTTGTGACTCTGTTCTTAAGAGAATTGAGCTCACTCTAAAAGGATCAAAGAAACATTTTATTTCATACTAGATTTTATTTCATTTAATTGCCTAGATGTTTGAGGATTTGTTTGTGATTGATGAATGAGTTTTAAATTAAAATCTTATCAGCATATGAGGGGACAACCAAGGTTCTAAGTTAGGCTCTCTCTCTATTTGATTTGCATGATAATTGAAATTCATTCTTTTTCTTTTAAGTTTCAAGTTATTTCATTTCTTATGCTTATGAATGAATCTTAGTTTAGCTTGGATCAGTATACGAGGGGAAAATCAAGGGACTAAGCTAGTCTCTCTCTCTATTTGAATCTAAACAACAATTAAAATTTATTCTCTTGTCCTTACTTCAAGTTTCTGGTTTTATGTAATCAATGATTTCTTTTCAATCTATAATACTATAGGGAAGGACAATCAGGACCTCCTCAATTAGGATCCTATTCCCTTGCATAGTATATTGAATCAAAAATCATTTATTTAGACATAGAGTTAGCTGCCTACTCCTGCATATATTTTGCTGACATCATCAAAAGCTTACGAGTATCCTTGGTTGATAATTTAATGAAAGCAATTTAAGCAATTGAATTGCCCAACACAATCCATTCTTCATGAAGCATTAAAGAAGAAACTTCTTCCTATTTGTTAAATTACTCTTAGAATCTATGGAGTTCCTAAAATCCAAAAAAAAATGTGCTCCACCAAGACTAATTCCCAACAACATTGGTTCCCCTACATATTGATTATTTAATTAGGTAGCACACATCGTTGGTTGTCTAGTTGTAAACATAGACTCGTATATTAAGGACTCCAACCATTTCATCAATATCATCAAAGAGGAAAGCATTGATCCCAAGAACATGGTAATAAGCTTTGGTGTTCTCCCTCTCTTTACCAAAATCCCTCTAAATGAATATGTCTAGATTATCAAGGAAGCCATAGATTGGGACAAAAAAAAGCTTGCAAAATTTTGTATAAGGTGAACATTCTTCATATTTCAAAGAGAATATTGTGAATAGACCATTGATGGGATCTCCAATTTCACCTAGTGTGGCCAATTTGTATATGGAAATGTTTTAGAGGAAAAATCACTAAACTCTTATCCCTTAAACCAAGTAGGTGGAAAAGATATGTTGATGACATCAATGTAAAATGACCACACAAATGGTCTAAGGTAGACAATTTATTGAATCACCTTAACAGTTTCTCTAAAGGCATAAAAGGTACAATGGAAACCAAATATAATAATATAATTTGTTTCCTTGATGTGTTCCTTACCACGAATGGAGATGGAATCTTGGGATGCCAAGTATACAAAAGGAAGAGATTCACTGACAACTATTTGCATGGGGATTCTAATCACCATCTAGCACAAACATTGGGGGTCCTGAATACCCCTACAACAAGAGCCTTAAGAATATATGAAAAAGAAAATTTAAAGAAGGAATTATACCACCTAACTAATTTCTTTGAGCACCTGAACTACAAGAAGAAAGATATTAATAGAATCATTAAGAAACCTCAAGCATGGAAGCCTCCTACTCTCTTAGTTCACAATATTGTAAAGGGAAATCTTACCTTCCTTACAACCATGGGGTAGCTGACATAATCGTTAAGTTGCTAAAGAGAAAATATATTTTATCTTCTTTTACGCCTCTTGAAACCATTCTTCATAACATTTTATCTCTGAAAGATATGTTTGATCACTTACAACTCAAGGTAGTTTAAAAGTGGTTTACTCCTGTGGAAAATGTTACATTAGAGAGACAATTAGGTCATTTAGAGTTTGATTGAAGGAGAGTTTGAAGCTAATATAAAGAATGGAAGGGGGATATCTTCTTCCCTAGCTGAAAATTCCTCTATAACTAACCACCATATATGCCTTGAAAATGCATAAATACTTTCTAAATAATGTCAAAGAATATTAAGGGAAGTTTTGGAAATATTGAAACATCAAAACAATCTCAAGAGGGATGGTCATCTTGAGGTAAACAATACCTGGCTTCCCTTACTCACTCACCTCCCCACTTCATTAATTTATTGTATCTTCCATTTATACCTCCATTCATTTTTAGTTACCCCATTATGTTTCCTCTTATTTCTCCCCCTCTTATGGTCCCCCCTTCTCCCCTCTCCATTCTTCATTTCCTTCCCCTCATCCCTTGGTCTTCCTCCTCTTCTTCCTTTCCCCTTCCAATCTTAATTTTTATTTTTATCCTTCTTCTCCTCACCCTCCCTTCTCACCACTCTCCTTTCATAATTTTCCACATATGTATATTCTTCTCGCCACCCTCCTCAGCCCCTCTTAGCCCCTCCTCTTTCATTTTATTTTAAACTCCTTCATCTTCTAAAACTACTAAACTCCTCAGAGTTTGGTTGCTATAATTTTCCCTGCTATGATCTCTTTTTTAGTTCTATGTTGTGCTTTTGTTTAGGGTAATTTTTTATTTTTTGTTGGTTATTGTAGCTCAGAATATTTAGTTCTTTACTTTTCCAAGTTGGAGTTTTGCACTCTTTAGTTTTTGTTGTCATTATATGTTATCATAATATTTATTATAAGTATTCTCATTATTAATAAGTATTTAAGAATCATCATATAATGTTTATTACATTCATATCCATTTTTACATTAATAAGTGTGGTCTATTTTAGTTTAGGGCTTCTAGAAATTTCGTTCTTTAATGTATTAAAAATT
This sequence comes from Pinus taeda, assembly GCA_000404065.3. NCBI lineage: Eukaryota > Viridiplantae > Streptophyta > Pinopsida > Pinales > Pinaceae > Pinus > Pinus taeda. Next base: position 21,169 of record APFE030220067.1, read on the forward strand.
ATGGTTGTTTTTTATTTAATAATTTGACAATATTATCCAATCTATACATGATCCAATGGATGAAATCAAGGGTTTCCAAACCATGTTTCAATTTGTGATGCTCCTTTTTCTAGTTTCCTTTATGGTGTGGCTAGAATGGACATCCAGGGTTGGAGGGAGCTAGGTCACAAGAACAGGTTTACACCATTAGTGGGACGATGGGATTCTCGAGGGGCTTTATGGGATTTGAAAGAGTTTGTTTTCCATATTCCATTATTAGTATCAGTTCCGCACAACTTTCTTCTTCTTCTTCTTCTTCTTTTGTTGCATTCTAATAATTCTTGTAAAACAAGGTTATTATTGATCCTATGTCAATTAATTACACTTAAGTTGCCATTCTCAGAGGAATATGTGATGGAAAAACTTATTGTAATATCTCATTGGAACCGGAACAAGAATATCTATAGGATGTGATGTTGAGAATTGACTTTGAGTGGCCTAGGGTGGGATAGTGGTGGATTTACAATTTTTCTGAATTAAAAAGGTGTTTTAATTAAAATAAGAGGGAAAAAGTACTAAGTGGTTGAAATATTAATAAAATAAAGGTTTCTAGCGGGGTCAATCAGATCTATAAAAGAGGTAGAGAAGACCATTTGAATTCATAAGAGAGCTTCAATTTTGGAACGTCAACATTACAACATATTCTTGAATCCAACCTTTCCATATCAACTATATTAGTTGTATCAACATGTAACCTCTAGTTTATGTATTATAATGAAAGATGAGATAATTTATGTTGTCTTACTCTATTTATTACATTTTACATGAAAAATAAATATTTTTTTTATATAAAACATTTTTGTTAAGTTAAATTCCTTTTTGAGTTTGAGACATTACATAGTTTCATACTCCACTTTACAAATTTTCAACATTTATAATGGCATATAAATATTTATAAGTCATGTCTACGGTTAAATTTGAAATGGAAAATTATTAAATTTTCATTGAAAATAACTTAGGCTTGTAAAGTGTCCTCCAGATGTACTTCGATTCACATTCTCCTCCATGCAATTGGGAACAAGAGTGGAATAAAAAAACAAAAAAAAAATATAGATTTGCAATACTTGCATTGAACTTGGCCAATATTTGAAATATAAAAATACCCCACACTTGGAGAATGGAATAAAATATAAAAATGAATAAATGTGGTTATTTTTTCATAGGGTTGAACAAATTAGGGGTTAGCTACCACCGTTGTGAAATACTCAAATATTATCATTTCACTGATCAAGTGTGACATACCCCGGTAACCTCGCATGAAAATACATGGAGTTAGAATTTTTTTACACAATTTACACACAAATAACTATCCAAATTACTAATCCAAATTCCTCATTAACCATTTGATAAAAAATTTATCATTACATAGAGTAACTTTCAGTAGAGAAATAATAAGTTGCATAATGATTAACGACCACTGTTGTAGTAAATTAACATAAACTGTATGATCTAACCTTGCATCCATTTCATGATTCCTTTAACCACATTAATTAATCACATACTTGACATTATCAACATCACATTATGCAAGGAATCAATGTCACCAAACTGACATAATAATAAATCACATCATTGAACACTAATATACCTTGGAAAACCTGTAAGGTGAAAACCAACAAACGTTTAATTTTATTATTAAATGCTCATGAGGGTGTTCACCCTTCACTCAATGGATTATAAAGGAGTCCATCCCTTATCCATTTTCAGAAAATAGTACAATGAAATATCATTAAAATACAACATACCTAGCTAAAATATATTACAATTACCATGAAACCATTTACCCACAAATGACCACTCTCTACATCCTTGTGGCATGATTGTTCCATCAATCGACCATCCTGCATCTCGTACTCATCAGCATGGACCATTAGTCCTTATCTTCCACAATGTTAAATATAATTTGTCTTTTTCACAAATCTCCATCCTTCCTATCATTATTGCCATCAACAAGCTTTGGTAACATGATTAGATAAAGAATTAATTAATCAATAATCAATCTCTAAAAGCAATCATTTAACATCTATTAATGTGCATTGTTAAGCCCCTATAATACTAGTGATTCCCCCATTACTATTGTCATTGTATCCCTTCTTGTTATTATTGTTCCCCTATTGTCCCCATATTGTTATTAGTATGCCCCATTGAAACACACTATTGTTATTTTTGTGCCCTTATGTTATTACTGCTACGTCGACTTGATTATATTATGACTCCTTAGACCTCTATATATAGAAGGGAGGTTTATTCATTTATATCATCTAAAAATTGTTCATTTGTGTAATGTAAAGGAGGTTTCCCCCTCAAAGAGGCTGAATTGTAAGGCGTTGATCTATCTTTTCTATCTTTTGGTGAGCTAGTTTCCTAACATCTGGTATCAGAGCTTTGGACTCTAGAGTTTCGCTGCTCCAAACAGGTCATCATGGAATTTTCACTATAACTTTTTTTCTGTAATGTTTCATAAGCTACAACAAAAACCCATTTGAGCAACAACCATTCTGAACTTTGGGTCCAAATTTCGGAGCTTGTCTCGCTATATTTGTGGAGATATGATCTGAGGACGTTAGGGTTTTCACAGACTCTCGAATTACATTCCAAACAGGTGACCTAGGGAAGATTGTCATAACTTTTATTTTGTGCATCAAATTGAAATTTTGTAAGAATTTTCAGAAATAGGATGGCCTGTAGTTTTCTGTGTATCATTTTCAGGTACTAAGGTTGAAACAGTGACACGTGGCACATTGCACAAGTTTGCTCTACTGAACTAGTTTATAATCAGGCCACCGTGGAAGATTTGGAATAACTCCTCTTTGGAGAATCCAATATTGATCAAACTTGTGGGGTTAGAAGGAGGAATTAGAGAGCTACCACAAGATGTGATCTTAGATATTCAAGATACATAGTTACAGAGATACAACAGATTCAATATAGAGCACTTACAAAATGAAAAAAAAAGGTGTGTATTTTTTTTTTTAATTTTGCATAAGATTGGTTTGAAAAATTAGTTTGCAGGAATTAAAAGGGAATAGTGAAGAATTATTATCATTAGTTAATGCCTTGAGGAAAGAAAATGGAAACACATAGTAAACAACTTGAAAGCTCCAGCATGACTTGTGAAGAAGAGGAAGAAATGCAACATGATATATCAAAATTACAAGACCAAGTACAACAAATTTCATTCTCACTAAAGGTAAATGAAGACAAGATGAATGGCATGGAACCTAACATGAATGGAATTCAAGTTAAGATGGAAGATAAGATGGATGGCATGGAATCTAAGATGCATGGCATGGACGATAAGATGGAAGAATTGAAGATAAATTTGAATAAGTTGCTACAAGAAATGGTCACTAATGGTGAAAGAGTAGTAAAGGAAACTCATGATGAGAACAAAAGAAATGTTAATCCATGATTCATTAGACTCTAATGTTGGATTGAAGACCCACCATGTTCCAAAAATTGATATGAGGAATTTTGATGGCAAGGATCCCGGAACATGGATACTATAGATGTAGCAATTTTTCGATCTCCATAATGTGTAAAACACACAAAAGGTATGCATTGCAACTTTATATTTGGAACCAAATCAGTTTGTATGGTATCAATGCCTTTGCTGTCGTAAAAAAATTGTCACTTGGGCAATTTTTATGGAAGAAATGATAGCACATTATGAGGATACAAAAAGCAACACCTTTTTTAGCCAATTGATAAATCTCAAACAAAAGGGTTCAATGATGGAGCACATTGAGGACGTCCAAAAATTGAACATAAGGGTAAAAGATATTCCAGAGGAGCAAAGGATTGATGTGTTCATAGGGACTTTAAAGGATAATATCCAACATGAGGTTCTCCTTTGGGAACCTGATTCATTGGAGAACACATTCAGGTTAGAAAGAAAAACAGTAAGGAAAATTATGGCAACTAGGAAGCCTACTTCTCACAACTATAAAGATGGAAGTGTTGTTGCCCCTAACCTTCCACAACCTACAAGGTTGACACCACAACAATTGGAATAAAAAAGAGAAAAAGGGCTTTGTTACAGTTGTGATAGAAAATACACTAAAGGTCATAAGTGTGCTGAGAAGAAATTATTCTACATAGATTGTGAAGAGGACGAAGAAAAGGAACAAGAAATGTCAAAATAAGAGGATATACTATAGGAACGAACCCTAGGTAAAGAATAAATGAATGCAACCATATCTTGTAATGCATTGGCTGGAATTACCACTCCTCAAACTATCAAGATAGAAGGACATATCAAGAAGAAAAAGGTAATACTTTTGATTGATTCGGGAAGTACCCATAATTTTATTCATTTTAAGATAGAAAAGGAATTGAATTGCTTCCTATATCCAGTGCCAAAGTGTCAACTAATGGTTGCAAGAGGAGGAACCATAAATTTCTCTATAAAGTGTCATAATATCAAGCTATCCATGGGAGCATATGTATTGAATAACCCAATGCTTTCCATTCCAATGGGTGGTTCTGATGTTGTGCTAGGAGTCCAATGGCTACAATCCTTGGGTACAATAGCTTTTACTTTTGAAGAAATTTTCATGAAATTTTGTGTAGAAGGAAAGGAAGTTGAATTAAGTGGTATTATAGGGAAACTAGGAAAAATAATAAGCTCTAATGATATGACAAAGCTTCTAAAGAAGGAACAATGAGGTGTAATAGCACAATTATGTCCGCTAGAGGTTCCCACATCGAAATCATCTATTTCTCCAGATCTCCAAAAAGTCTTGGACAATCATTCAAAGGTATTTGAGACTCACAAAGGTCTCCCACCTATTCGTGATCATGATCATGCTATTCAATTGATTCCAGGAAGTTTTCCTCCAAACATCAGGCCGTACAGATATCCCTATGCCCAAAAGAGTGAAATTGAATGTATGGTTGCAGAAATGCTAGAGGCTGGTATAATTCAACCTAGTCAATGTTCTTTCTCTACTCCAGTAGTATTGGTGCACAAGAAGGATGGATTATGGTGCATGTGTCCGGATTATAGGGAGCTCATCAAGCTCACTATTAAAGATAAATTTCTCATTCCTGTCATTGATGAATTATTGGATGAATTGCATGGATCACTTGACTTCACCAATTTGGATCTTTGTTCAAGATATCATCAAACTAGAATGAAGACTAAAGACATTACGAAAACAACATTTAGAACTCATGAGGGTCATTATGTATTTTTGGTCATGCCTTTTGGCCTTACCAATGCACCTTCTACATTTCAAGGTTTGATGAATTCCATTTTCAAACCCTTCCTTAGAAAATCTATGTTAGTATTTTTTGATGATATACTAATCTA
>APFE030220070.1:4402-39097 GCA_000404065.3 Pinus taeda
AAATATTATGAAGATAATGTATTTTATTGTATCTTATTATAGGTCGCCTTCCGGTTCAAAAAACCTCGGATCCTCATGATAAAGCATTTCACCCGACATCAAAAGATTAATAACCTCATGCTTTAGGGGGCAACTGTTATAGACATATTTGGACACTGCAACCAAAATCAATATGTCCATAAACCAAGGGCTTCTAAGTCCCTAAAAGTGTTGTTTCACACCCTAAAGGAACAAGGTCAGCTGATTACATCATCTCCCAGAAGTTCTCCATGGAAAACTGCTCAGAACTGGTCAAAACTAGACCATACAAACTGCTCAGTGCTAAGGGTGCAATGCATCTCACCTGCCACATGCAAAAAGTGCGATGCATACTAAAAATCCGTTCTGTAGGGTGCAATGGGCGAGAGTAGACAAATGGCAGAGACAGTTTGCAATGTGGATGATCATGGAATCTTCCAGAAACTTCTCCTGTGACACTTGCCTCTCTGAATTCACCCAAGGATGAGTAAGAGATCATGAATATCCAAGTGTAACCAAGAACTATTAGAGAGAGGACACTAATCAAAATCCCAGAAGTTGACTCACCCCCCTGCAAACATCTATATATCGATCCATGATCACAGAGATCCAGAGGCTGGAATCTTGTATTTTGTAAGGAAGTGCTATTGGTTTCTTGGTGGAACATCATATTTTTGGGTGATCTAAGCTTTTCATGAGGTGAAGAAGGGCTTTCATGCTAGGAGGATGACGCTGGGTCAGATCAATGGGTTGTAATCCTCTCTTCTACTCTTTCTATCAATAAAGCTATTCGAGTTTTCCTCCACATTCTTGTATGTTTGATAATATATGAATTTGTGTGGTCAATATATATCCGGTCCTATATTGTTTATGATTGTAGACCTCTGTACTTTGATGGTGTTATGCTGCTTTGACTTTACAGGTGCTCTTTGAAGCAGGGCAAGCGAGGAAGGAGCGGCAAAGATCTGTCAGAGGGGAGAAGAAACAAGCAAGGAACCAAGTGAAAGATTGAGGTTGGTACTTTGCTTCTCTCTCATCTACTTCTCATAAATGAAAACGAAAGTAACTTTAGTTTGTTTGTTTCTAAGATAGCTACCTGTCTTAGTGGAACTAGCAGCTCTACATGGACACTAGATTTCCCGATAACACTTATGGTGGTCCAAAACTTAATTTGGAACCAAACAATAACATGGGAAGGCCAATGTCTACCTCTTTTCCACAACCAGCTAATGCTTCTCTCATACCACCTGCAATATTGTCATCATCTGCACTTGGAAAATTGCACAATCGGTTGAGGCCCCATTTTGATCCACCAAGCAATGTGAACACATCTTCTGAAGAAAACAATGGATCTTCATCTTTTAATCAAGTAAATCCACAAATATTCATCCTTTCTCTAAGGGACCCAATAACATGAATCCACTAGTTAGCTCATCATCTGTTCATATTAGAACTTCTGGGTCAGTGCCTCCTTTCTCTGTAGGAATAATGCCAATTTCCCAAGCACCCCCATTGGAACTTCCACCACTTCCATTCCCCTCTGAAATATTCTCTCAATCTTTAGACCCACATAGTGCACCCCCTTCGACATTTTATTTCTATGGAACTCACATGTGGTGGCCATCACCTCAACAACCTAATTATCCATAAAACTATGCAAATATAAGTACATGGGCACCTTTTGATAGTCTGTTATCTATGGTGATATTAGAGAGGCTTGCTATGAATGGCTATGTGATAATTTGATTAGAGAATTTAAAATAATGAATTGTTTAATTTTTTTTAGCATTTCATCTCAGAGGGAGGAATAGGCATTGAGATTTCGAACTTTTACCTAGGCAAAGGTTTCCTACAACAAACAATAAAGATAATCAAATTTAGGTTTGTAGATACAATATCTTAAGTGTCAATAATTCTACATATAATTTTTTTTAAGAATTACCAATTCAGATTTGATTGCTAGATAGATGAAATTGGGCCTATGATTTAGATCAAATATTTTATTTTCCTTCCATTATCTTTTTTTATCCCAAGGAAAATCCCATAGGGATTTTTTCCACATTCACTGATGGCATTCATGTAAACCTATAGATGCAAATTAGTGTGCTTAACCAAATAGGATATGAACCAAACACATTTTAGCATGGTACTCTCCAAATTCTCAGCAATATTACTGACAATCAGTTGAGCTAGACTGTTGGGCCATTTTCCTTAAATTGTCTTTTCCAAAGTTCATATATTTTTAGGTTGACTGATTTTGTTCAAAATATATCAGTGTTGATGTTGTAGAAAATCCTGTAGATTCAAAAGCTCATGCAATTTACTAAATCACATGACAAGAATCTACTTCTACTTTCAACTAGCGGAATCCAATAGATCGATGAAAAGAATATGAACAAGAAGAAGATAAAGCAATGGCACATAAAATAAGATGTATATGGGGAAAACCACTGCTCAAAACCTCGTTATATGTATTGCATATATCAGAGATATGAGTGAAAATACAAAACTTGTTCTCACTAGAAAAATTTTGCGCAAGTATGCTTAACTTTCTCAGCTCACAAGCTAGCTCTTGGCCAACACAACTAATTATGCAACTCTCCATGCTCTTAATCTATTGCGTAATTCCTAGGATGAATAGCCCACATTTAAAGGGATGCTTCCAAAATTGTGCAATCCAAACATAGGATCAATCTCTGATGCATGCATGATATTTACACTCCTGTAAATAATACCATTGATAGCACACTATCCCTGCACTCTAGTCTCAACTGGGTCTTTCTCAGAATCGACATGCATGAGTTTCTCATGAAAGAATCTTCAACTAGCTGGAGTAGCACTAGTGGATGCATTAGTCAACCAACTGACTATTAGTCCTCTATTAGTTCCAAAAATAATTTAGAACTAATTTAAGTAAACTTAACTCAGTAAACTGAGTGATCTAATTTCCAACTCATTTTAAACTCATATTGGACCCCTAAAACTTAGGGAGAACATATACATGACTTCATAAAGACTTCTAACTCAAAATTCCTAAGATAATTAAGTTAATTAAACTTAATTAACTATTTACAAGTTGCTATGAGAATAGAATTATATTTAATTCTAAGTTTAATTCAAGGACAAATTAAACTGGAATTTCTTGTTGCCATTTCTCAACTCTCCCTCTCAAAAACAAAGGGATTATTAGCTACCCTGATCCTATCTCTGTAAAACTCAAATTTGCATCTTCATAATTCCTTTGTCAAAATGTCAGCATCTTTCTCCTCCATGGTAATGTAATCTAACAACATAATCCACCTCAATACAAAATCTCTGAGATGATGATATCAGATATCAATATTCTTGGACTAATCATGAAAAACTGGATTTTCAGAGAGTTTGATACAACTCTAATTATCACAGTAAATCATAGTTGGATCCATATTTTGACCAAACAAATGAACCAGGTTCTTCCTCATCGAGATGGCCTCACATGCTACCTAACTCATAGTCATGTACTTTGCCTTTGCCGAACTGAGTGCAACCGATCTTTGTTTCCAGTTGTACCAAGAAACTATCGCTGACCCAATACTGAACATTCCTCCTAATGTGCTCTTCCTGTCGGATGGAATCCCTTCCCAATTTGCATTAGTGAAGCCTTGAGGCTTCACTCCCTCTATCTTTCTATACCATAATCCATACTGAGAAGTGCCCCTGAGGTATCTCAACACATGTTTTTCCACCTTCCAATATAGCTTGGTAATCCTAACCATCTCTTGACTAAGCTGGTTAACTACATAGCACATATCCAGTCACGTGTTCACCAAGTACATCAGTGAACCCACAATCTACCTATAAACAATAGCTTCCACTACTTCTCCCGATGTAGCATACTCCTTCCTCCAGTTACCTGCTGTAGGCATCTCCATGGTTTTGTTTCTCTCCATGCAAAATCTCCTAAGTATCTCATTGGCATACCTTCCATGAGACACAAAGAACTCCCCATCTCCCTGTCATACCTTCATGCCAAGAAAGTAATGCATGAGCCCCATTTCCTTCATCTCAAATTCTCTTGCAAGGTCCTCCTTGCAAAACTTGATCATCTGATCATCACCTGTTAGTATGAGATCATCAACATAAAGTACAATAATCAACAATTTACCTTCCACCACTATGTGGTATAGATTCGCATCTGCTTCACTCTTCGTGAGCCCAACCCGGTGAAGTAGTTGTCTATCCTAGTGTACCAAGCACAAGGTTCTTGCTTCAGCCCATACAACACTCTCTTGAGTCGGCTTGGATGCAACTCATGGTCAAAGGTCTCAAAACTTTCAGGTTGCTCTATGTACACCTCTTCCTCAACCATGCCATTAAGAAAGGTTGTCTTCACATCCATATGATGTATCTTCCAACCCATCTGTGATGATAGTTCCAATATAGATCTGATTGACGAGTACCTTGCAATAGGAGAAAATGTCTCATCATAGTCACTCCCCTCTACCTATGAAATTTCACTGGCCACAAATCTAGCCTTATGGTTCTCCACACTACCATCTGCATCTTGCTTTATCTTGTAAAGCCAATGGGAGCTCACCAATGACTTGTCCTCTAGTCTCGGGATCACATCCCAAACACTATTACGAACTATGGAGTCATACTCCTCCACCATGGCATCAACCCAAACTGGCTGCTGCACTACATCCTTAAAGGAAGATGGCTCTGTCACAACACATTTTCCCATAAAATCCATGTATCCAGTGTACCTCTTAGGTGACCTCAATTTCCTACGCTGAGAAGTGGGTGCTTCCAGATTCTCCCATGCATCATCCAACAATCTGTTAGCCTCTCTGATGTGGTTTCTTCCCTCCTTGAAGACTCTTCCTGAGTGGATATCTCCACTCTCGGATCCTCTACATGTCGCTGCTCGACATCAATCTGAGGCTCCTCAACCTTAGGAGATAAAATCTCATCATCCGCATGGAGCTCAAGCTCCCTCTCAAGGGAAACTCACATGGCCTTCTCCTCATCAAATATGACATCCCTGTGAACCACCTTCATCTTGTTGGTCGACAAGTACATTCGATAGTTGTGAGGTGTATCAGTGTACCCTTGAAATATCCCCAACTCTGTTTTTGGATCAAGCTTCTTTTGTGCATCTTTGGTCACATGGAAATATACTGATGACCCAAAAATCCTGAAGCTACCAACATCTGTCCTCTTATCGGAATAAGCCTCTTATGGTGTTTTCATCTCAAGTATTTGATGTGGGCTATGATTCTGAACATAAACCACAATATTGCATGCCTCAGCCTACAAGTGTAGTGGTAGGCCTTGATCATGCAACATCACCCTTGCTTCCCCTAGTATTCTTTTGTTCTTCCTCTCGGCCACCCCATTCCACTGAGGGTTATGGGGTGTTGTCAACTCCCGTTTAATCCCTTCCACTGCACATAAGTTCTTAAAGTTGTTTGAGACATACTCACCAACATTATCAATCCATAGAGCTTTAACTTTATTTCTCGACTCTTTCTCCACCAATGCTTTAAACTCACAAATCTTTGTGAACCTTTCCTTTTTCTGCATGAAAAATATTCAACATTTTCGAGAAAAGTCATCAAAAAATATAACATAATACCTATGTTTGTTCGTGGATGTTGTCGAGAATGGGCCACCCACATCTGAATGGACTCTCTCTAGAACAACATTTTCTCGACTATCTCTGTTGTGAAAGGAAGACTTGGTGTATTTTCCCAAAGTACACCGCTTGCATGTATCAACTTTCTCAAGCTTACCTTTGGGAATACTAGTAGAGATCTATTGCAATATCTTCAAAGCCCCATGATGCAAGTGGCCCAATCACTTGTGTGACAACTCACCAACATCTCAGCTATGCACCCATTCTACTTTTTTTCTCAAAGCAGCACACTCCTCTACCTCCATCTTATAAATATTCTTCACCTGAATCTGTATCTTCTTTACTTGACCTGTGGCTATGTTTTGAAGGAATGCCTTTCCTTTCGAGAAGATCACATTATAGCCTCTATCCTCAAGCATGGAAATGGATACCAAGTTCTTCTTCATCCCAGGCACATAATAAAATTCTTCAAGGTTAGGGTAGCTCCATGCTCCCTCTAAAGAGTAATCATGCCCAATCCAGTAACACTATACTTCCTGTCATCACCCATCTCGATATGCATATGGAGATATTTCTCCTATGTTGGGAAAATTATGAAGAGGGGGGGTGAATCAATATTTTAAAAACTAATAATAATTTTTCTTTTTTTGAAATGTATACACAACTTTCCTAAACTCCACTAGCGTATATACACGACTGTTGTAGCAGAAACTAGCGTATACCAAGTAAACTTTGTAAAACAACTAATTATTTATCTATTAAACTTTGAACCAGAATGTAATATATTTATCAGGAATTTGATAAGAAGTAAACAAGTGCAGTAGGAATAGAATAAAGTATCACACATAAAACACACATGAACACCAGGATTTAAGGTGGAAATTCAATGTGGGAGAAAGCCATTTCTGCTGTCGTCTCAGTCTTCAAAAATTATTAATATAAAAAATCACTTACATTCTTGTACTAGTATAGAGTCATTCCAATATGTAGGCATCCACCTGCTGAAGGCTACAACCTTCACTCATTTTCTAGCTCCTACTGAAAGGGAGATCCAATCCCTTGATTTGATCACCACCTACTATTGGTAGGAAGCTTCAAATTCCTCACTGAAAGCTCCAACCCTCAACAACATCCATGGACCACGTTTCATCAAATTTTTAGACTGGATCAAATATCAACACTTATTTTAAAAAACAATCATCAATCTCTGACACAACCGATCATTGAAACCCAAAGAAAATATACATAATCAAAACTTAACCAATCAACTGGAACACTCAGATCACTGTAACTAATACACAAAACTAAACTAAGAATGTTGCATTAACACACATAATCAACTGCAACCTTGATAATTTATTTTTCAAAATGTATATGCTACTTCACTTAAGGCAACTCGCACACATATGCTCTTTTCTGGAGAGAAAACTGCGTATAGATATTAATATATTGAAAGATGAGAATTCCACCACTACAATTTCTAAAAGGATCACACTCAGATCTATTGCAACACTCTGAACCAATCACAGGGATGTCTTTGATCTTCAATCACAATCAGCTAGTAATCTTAACATTCATCAATCAATTAATACCCAAATTCAACTTCATCATTCAATCAGATCTACTTCAGACATTATCACTTAACCCATATCAACATGAGGACATTATTGACAGACAACAGAGAAACAACGAAATTGATCAGGTTGATTAGTCATTTATGAACAAAAAAAATCCTTACTTTATATACATGACTTTGTAGAAGTGAACCTGTGTGTACATGCGCTTTGCTCGAAACCAACCTACATATAGATCTGCAAATTTTGACCTATAATTGCATAGCTCTTCAAAACTTCAGAAAGACATATATCATAATAATCAAATATGAAAACATGCGTCAATACTTAGATCCAGTCAATCCTTGAGCAGATCATACAATGAACACTCATTTCAGGTCTTATGATCCTAGTCCATCATTGTATCCATTGGTGCATAATTATTTCATATCAACATGATAATTATGGCCCTTACAATGCAAATATATTTCAGATTAAAATATTCATCAAAAAATATTTCTCTTGCACACTTAGCCCTTTGATCTTCACTTATTTATATAGATTATCCCTCATCCAATACCACGAGTCAAAACAACATTAATGTCGGTGGTAATCTTTGACAGGATAATTATTTGTTGTCACACTCATTACTATGGGCTAATACCATGGTAAGGACCCTTGGTATTTAGAATACCATGGTGCAAAAACCATACGCTACTTTCCTTCACTGAAATCGCATGCATACATGACTTGGATTAAAAGAACCCGCGTATAGTTCTTGAACTTCGAACTTTATCATTCTTCTTAACTGATTCCTCTGTGTTTTCATGCATTATTTCACATCTATATTCATTCTGGTATTCTTTTTGTATTCATTCTGTCACTTCTGAACTGACCTGTGAATTTTGTTATAAGTGAGTTGCAATCAAGGACAACACATGTATCATAATGCCAACATCCTCCAGGTCATTAAATAACTCTTTATCGCCAATCATGTGGAATGAAGCTCCATTATCTAACTACCATACACTTCCCATCATTGATGACACCATGCATGCAATGAGGTAAAAATACAATTCCAATTGAGAGGCCAAAGCCTGACTCGTCGCTCCTCCTAAGGTCTTCTTCTTGGACTTCTATAGTGGACAATTTTTAGCAAAATGACCCAGCTCATGAAAATGAAAGCACTTAACTTTCGTCATGTCTTTCTTCTTACCTCCATGATAACAACCTGATTTGGAATGGGAATATTTCCCTTTCCCCTTCATTGCCTTAATCGCTAAGATACAATTCTCTTCATCATCAGTCTTTGATGGAGATCCATCCCTAGTGTTCCTCCTAAGTTCCTCTTGCATCAAATCTGACCACAGTCGTTAGCAATCTAGTAGCTTCTCCCAACCATTAACAGAGTCTTGATAACTATTCTAACTCTTTGGGATTCCTAGAAGAGAAAGACTCACCGTATCATCCTTGGAAACTGTGATTCCAACACTTCCAAGTTCATCATGACATTGAGTGAACTTGGTCAAGTATTTTGGAATCATCTTGCCTTTATCCATTTTGATTTTTTGAAGTTTGTCCTTCAGTTCCAATTTCCTCTAGTCTTTTTTGTTCCTATACAAGTTCGTTAATGCATTCCACATAGCATACAGAGTTTACTTTCCATAGAGACTTGAGACAAAGTGGCCTCGAACTTCGTCAAGGATTACCTGCCTCACCTTCACCACACACTTCATCCATTTGGAAAAATTTTGTGCATCTAATGTTGTTGGGTTAGGAATTTATTGATCATTGAATTCCTTCAAGCCATTATCCTCTAGAATAGAATTCATTCTATTCCTCCAGGCTATAAAATTTGAGCTGCCTTCCAAGGCATACTCAAGCCGCAAACTGTAGAACGCCATCTGCCAATCCTGAAGTATGTATTACAAATTTGAATTTCACCTGTAACCCAAAACTCAAAAATTCAAAATCTCCTCTAGTATACTATCTTCAGCTCTGATACCATGTAGAAAATCCTGTAGATTCACAAGCTCATGCAATTTACTAAAGAACGGGAAAAGAATCTACTTCTACTTTCAACCAGTGGAAGCCAATAGATCGATGAAAACAATATGAAAAAGAAGAAGATAAATCAATGGCACCTAACACAAGATATATCTGGGGAAAGCCACTACTCCAAACCCCACTATTTTTATTGCATATATCAAAAAGTGAAGATACAAATCTTTTTCTCACGAGAAAAATTCCGCACAAGTATGCTTAACTCTTGCAGCTCACAACCTATCTCTTGGCTAACACTTAGCCAATTCTGCAACTCTCCTTGATCTTAATCTCTTGCATAACTCCTAGGATGAATAACTCACATTTAAAGGGAATTCATGCTTCCAAAACTGTGCAATCCAAACATAGGATCAATCTTTGATATTTACACTCCGGTAAGTAAACCAATGATAGTACATTATCCCTGCTCTCTAGTCTCAACTGGGTATTTCAAAGAATCAACATGCATGAGTTTCTCATGAGGGGATCATCAGATAACTAGAGTAGCACTAGTGGATGCATTAGTGAACCAACTAATTATTAGTCCTATATTAGTTCCAAAAACAATTTAGAACTAATCTAATTGAAATTAACTTAGTAAATTGAGTGACCTAATTTCCAACTCAATTTAAACACATTTTGGACCCCTAAAACTTAGGGAGAACATATACATGACTTCAAAAAGATTTCCAACTCGAAATTCTTAAGCTAATTAAGTTAAGTAAACTTAATTAACTATTTACAAGCTTCTATGAGAATAGAATTCAATTTTAATTCTCAGTTTAATTCAAGGAAAAATTAAACTGGAATTTCTTGTTGCCATTTCTAAACGATGTCTCCACTTATTCAATCATTAGATTAGTGGCCTAAATTTTTTTAATCCTGATAGATTTCCAATTTGTCTTCTCTTTCATTGTCTTGTATTTTCTACTGTTGTGGTCTAAACTCCAAACTTGTGTAGCATGCACTTCTTTATCTCATCTATTTCGCTATTTCTCATTTTGGTGTTTTAGTTTTTCTTTCTTTCAAATAATATTTTTGTTCTTTGAATTATTTCTATGTCAAATCAAATTTTCCTCATTGTTGAATAGTATGTTTCTTAATCTTTATGAATGTTTCCCTATAAATTTGTTTGGCTTGAATTTTTCTTATATTTACAATTATGTCTTATTAAGTTTTCTTTTCATACTTTATTTTTACTTAAGTTTTAAACATTTAAATTGTTGTCTAGTTATTATAGGTTGTTTATCCAATTTCTCGATCAGTTGTAATTTTGATATAGCAAATTGAAATGCATGGAAAAAATGATATAGTTTGTAGCCATGGGTATGAATAGACAAGAATTTGTAAACATATTAAATGCTAACAATATGGCATGCTAACAATATGGTTGGACCCTAAATCCTTTAGAGTGAAGTACTCTAATCTTTTTCGAGTCTGGATTCTTGGTATTTATGGCGCTAGTGGTCAGGCCGAAATCATGGTTGATTGGTGGATCAATTAAACTCTAATCAATGGTGCTGGACCTCCATGCAGCTCTCCTAATTGGAGGCTTGTTCACTGGCGGATGGAAAGGAGGTGGCGACGATGGGGATTGTGTGTTCAGGTTTGGGCTTGGGTGAACGAAACGGAGAATTTTGGCGTGATTTTGTATGTTTTGGAAGGGATGGTAGTCTTCGCAACCTATATGTATTTGAGATTTTAGTAAAAGCACATTATGGTGCGTTGTGAACAGAAAGGATCTCACTTCTCAAGTGTATATTTCTTTGGTTTTCTGCTTAAAAATTGTTGTAACTTCGTGAATAGATGTTTGATCTTGGGTCTTGTGGACCCTGTTGGTGGTTTACCAACATCAGGTTTGTCTGTTGTTGGTCTTTGCACTGATACATACTTGTAACATATGTAATGCACTCATATGGTTAATAGAAGGTTCCACTCTTACTTGACGAAAAAAACAATATGGTGGAGAGAATAATATGAGTGGCAAAGAAAGGGTTGAAGGGCACATTACTAGTTTCTCTTACTCAACGTAGGGTTTTTGGTTTTTAGGCTCGCTTGACATGTTACAGGCATTAATGGGGCTCACCTACATATCTGTAAGCGACGAAACTCATGCCTACACACAAAACCACCCAATTTCCTAAAACAAATTAAGCATTTTAAATGTAGCATTTTTCTAGAAATGAAAGGGTTATGAGTTTGAAGCTTATAGGTTTACATCCAATTCTAGAGATAGATGCAAAATTCATTAACAGAGTAAGGGCTATGATTCCTGAGCATATAGGTTTACACCAAATTTCAGGGCTAGATGTAGAATTCATTGAAAAATAGTTGTCCAAGTTTAGCATGTACCAACAACTAAGGTATCACCATATTAGAAAGAAAAAAAGCCATTAGAGGCAAGAGAATTGGAGGAAGAGGTTTAGTGGACAAAATTAAGGTGTGGTTCCTTCCTTAGCTACGCCAGACACTATTTTCCTGTTTTTAAACCATACTTTCAATTCTTTGTTGAAACATATCTCTCTTCCTTAACCTCCCACTCATAATGGGGAATATGTCAGCATGGGTTGAGCATGAGTTATCTTCTTCTTGTTTATTAAAATGGTTGCATTGGCATTGTACTGTTAAAAGAGAAGTTGCATGTGCAACTAAGTAAAGAATATCCACATCATGAGAAAAAGAATATTTTTTTGAGAGTTTTTAGACCTGAGAATTGAAACCATTTTCGAATACAATCATTGATACTATTCCCATCCCATAGGTCTCTCAAGTTGAGCAAGTTAGAAATTTTACAAAAAATTGAAAGGTGAGCAATATTCTGTACGGATAATTGAAAAAGTATTATCTACATAGCTCTTTTAAAGTACACACATACTAATACCCTGGAACTATCTCCTCTATAAAGTTTCCCAAGGCTAGCCACATGTGGATGATAGTCTTCTTAAGGACCCTGACTTTCTAGATTTTTTCCCACCACCACCACTTACTAGGAACATTTTGTTTAGCTGTTAAAGTTAATCACCGCAACTTTGTGCTATAAAAACCACTTGTCTTATTCAAAGAAAAAGAAAATTCACCACCTATTTAAATTAATATGATGTGACCCCTCCTTAATTCATCGATTTAAACAATTAATTCACCCTCTAGACCCAACATATTGGAGGTTTTCTAACCTTTCCACCAAATATCTGTATTATTCAAATATGCCACCTAATTTAGTGTAAATAAATCTCTATCTAGAGGTAAAGGAATATTGTTACCATACTCCAAAATGACATCTACTCCTGTCCTCACCTTGGTTCTATCATAAACCCTTCAAGCCAAGTATCTACTAGCAATCAGGGATGCTAAGACCAAAGCCTTCCACTAGTTAGACACATTCCTTATGGGCTTGCTTTCTGCTTGTTATCCAATATAATAAAGTGTCTAGAGAAATATATTTATGTATAATAATCCTCCACAAACTATCTTGAAAGATAAGGTTCTAGAGACTCTTTTAGGACTAGGAGGACGCTCTAGATACCAAAAAGACCTTGACAACCTTGTGGCTAGAGGAGATCATATAGATTGTAGAGTTCAACGACCTCCTTTTAGTGACTACATAGTATATCATCTAGCCACCTGTTTGGCTCCTCTACCCAACATTCTATTTTGAGCTTCGTCCATTCAGCTTTGGATGTTAGGAGAGATGGTATCAATGGACCATGATCTACTTTCAAAATTTGTATTCTGGCTCTTGGAGCCACCTATTTTGTACATCACTCTATTGGAGTGATCCTCCCATTTTAGAGCTTGTTCTCCAGTATTGAGATTAGGTTATATTCATGCTTTACTTTTGCTTTATATAGGATTTGTTTTAGTGTTACCACTATATACAAATAACTTTGTATTGACACAGTCATATTTACCTACTTTTGTGGTCCTTCATTGGACATTAATGCAATTATATTATCTTATCTTACCAAATAGAGTCATTCTAAAGTGATTTATATGTTCAAGTCCTTGCCCCCCTCCATTTTTTGGAAGAACCAAATCTTGTTACTTAGACAAATGAAAACCACGTTTTGTAGAATTTCCTTTCCATAAAAAAATGTAACTTAATCTCCTTATCATCTTCAATGCCCCATTTGGAATGTGGGGTATTGTTTGCCAATATATTGGAATAACCTCCATAATAGATTTAACCAAAATAAATCTTCTCCCATTAGAAATATGTTGATCATACCATAAGGTAATCCTCCTCTTAATTTTACCAAGCAGTGAAAACTAATCCTTTGTTGATACCCATTAGGTTTTAGAGTAAATCCCAAGATATTTACACTGAAGTCAAGGTCTAGTCTCTGGAAAGGTAACAAAATGTATAAATCATATTTAAAATCTTGTTGGGATTCATTAAAAATGATTGAATATTATTGTAAATTTTTCATTTATCTATATCTTATTTTCCATGTATTATGAATGTAAATTTTCCTTGATTTTCAAACCTTCATTAACATAAATATATGTAAACAAAAGTACATCAGCTACAAATAACGAGTGTGTCAAGGGTTCCCTTGTAAAGATTCCAACCCGAGGTGTTTGTAAAAATTCCCCTTCATATCTTTGGAGTTACATAGTCTTTTAGCAAACATACTTCATATTTTACATTTTTGGTCCTTAGATACGATTTTATAGATTAACTGATTGTACTTTTTTATTTGGTTTTATTTTAGTCTTATTAGTTTTGGAGTTACACTAGAGTTGCACTTGGACTCCCACATGTCTTGTATTTACACTGCATGTATCTTTTAATCCCATTTACCTACTCTTGTGGTCACCCACATACATTAATAAAGTTATCTTATCTTATGTTATTTAAACCTCATTATAATTAATTTAATAGAAAAAATTAAATTTTTTACGATTTCATTAATCACATAATACCTAGAAATGTAAACAATTGAAGCATAAAAAGAATTAAGACATAGATAATTTATTTTTCAAATTTGATTTTTAATTACTTAAAAGTTACAAGGAAACCTCCACAAATTTGCTAAAACATTTCACCTCAAAAACAACTTTGTATGAAAAAGAAAAAATTGTCTTTCATGTACAAATTTGTATGACGATGTGGATTTGTTTTACATATCCATATGATTATACATATTTGTTGTATGAATCATGTATGAATTCCATACAACCTCTATTTTTGTTCCTTTCTTACTCTTTAGCTCCTCTTCATTGATCAATTTTATTTTGATCTCCCTATTTAACCTATTTTTATTGCTTTAGTGGAAACTTTGATTGTGTAGTTGAAATTAATTCCAATTTAAGTGATTCATGCAAAAATCAATTGATTGTAGTAAATTATTAAAAAATAATTTTCACCTTTTTTAATCAAGTGAATTACAAAAAGGAATTTTTTTTTTTGAAATAAATCAAACCACTTCACAACATTTATCTCCCATTTTTATCTCCTTTAGAGTTCTCAACCTCTTGAATTGATTTGACGAGACCTTTTACTACCAAAAAAATGTTAAGGGGATAGAGGGAAGCCCTCTCATCCATCTTAATGGCTCAAAGTAGAGTTTGACCCATTCATGAGTAATACAAATGAGATTGAAGAGACGTAGCCTTGAACCAATAAACAACAGAAAGGTTAGAGCCAATATGTATACAAAGAAGTCTTAGATAGAGTAAGTCTTAGATAGAGCCAAAAAGCTCCATCATATGCCTTTGAGAGATATAACTTTAATACCATAAAAGGCAACCTCTTGAATTTTATTGAGTGCAATCCCTCCTGAGAAGCACTAAATGCTTCATGAATATTCATATCCTTGAAGAAACAAAACTATTTAGGGGAAATGATACCTAAAAGTGATCTATTTGGCCTCATAGCTAGTACCTTTGAGATAATCATGTATACCTAGTTACAACATAGAATAGAATGAAAATAATCAAATGTACTTAGCTTATAAGCATAGGTATTAGGGCTAAACATGTAGTGTTAAGTGACACACAAACCTTACCCTCAATCCTTACTTCCACCACCAATCAAACTAGATAAGTGCCAAGAATATTAAAAAAACAACTATAAAACTCAAATAGTCTAGTCATTAGGCCCAACACTCATCTTTCTTGAATTTAGAATGTAAAACCAATAGTTCCTAGAAGGTGATTTCCTCATTAATGGACCTATTTACCTCCACATTATCTAATTTGGGAAAATACAAAGGAATTTTGATGAGCTCATCTATATTAGTACTTCTTGGCTTCTGAAAAATCTCATCAAATTGATTCACCCCTAGACCAACTAGTTCATTAAAACTTATGAAAATATTACCCTCCCCATTCTCCATTTCCAAAATAGTGTTAGTACTTTTCTTGGAATGTGCAAAATAGTTGGTATTTTCATCCCAAAGTTTCAACCAAGTGGCTTCCTTTTTTTCTTTCTAGGGAATGAATCTAGTGCGAGAAACTTATAGTTGAGGATCATTTATCCCTTTCTATATTTTTGTTCCTAGATGACAACAAAGGACTATCATAAAATTAGTCATGATGTTGCTCACTGTTAAGTCCTATTTCAGGAGTGTCAACAAGGAATCATGGGAACAATTTCATTTCTAGTATAAATCTGAAATTGTTGCTATATGACTCTTTAACAATACAAATATGTAGACTTTATGACTAGGTAAATGGTTGTCCTTTTCATGCTTTACGGAGGGTAACCTTATTGTAGAATAGTTGGCCTTTTTTCTGTCATATATTTGTCCAAATCCACTGTTAGAGTTTCATTCTGCGGTTGCTTTAGAGTATAGTTCCAAATGTCAAATACTTGGATGATTTTGATCCTCAAAATTCTCAGAAAATTCTAAAGTGGTTTACCTTGTAGTCACTACTAGATAAAGGTTGTCAAACCATTATTTCCAGGAGTAAATAGTGCATGAAATTAGGTCATGCATTGCCTCTGATATTGTTGATATATAATGGGTTTTGTGTGTATCCTTCTATACTCTCAATAATGAAGCTAACACACCAAATTTACTTTCCATAATCCAAAAAGACACTGTCTAGATTTTGTGACAAGACAATAGTGTAGTTTTGAAGGTGTTAGACCCATTGCCAATGAATTGTAAGGATTAGGAACCCTTCTGCCATAAATTTGGTCAAGATATGTTTCACCATATCCTCCAAATTCTTCCTCAAGTCAATTAGTTTGTGATTATTATGGTTATGAATTACAAACCCAACATTGTTGTTGGAAGTTGGAAAAAGTGTAGTACAAACCATTGCATTCCACCTCTGATGATCTTCTCGACCTGTGACCAGTTTTTTAAGATTCTACTGGCTCAGAACCAACTCAGCCGAGTTGGTCCGAGTCAAGGCCTCACCGGGTTGACTCGGCCAGTGAACCAATCCGGCCGAATTCAAGCCTACTTAACCGGGTTAGATGACAGTTGCCCGTGACCAAAAAAGCAATGATTTTTTTTTTATTTTTTTCTTTTGGGGGACTCTAAACAGGTTTGTAATTTTCCTATAGTGTATTTTGGGTCCATTCCCCTCTCCTAAACACTATAAAAGCCACCCAATTCCTCTTATTTCCTCACAACCATCTCATGCATTTGAGTGAGAGTTTGTGAGGAGTTGTGGAGTTTGTTTTTGGAGCAACAGTGAGGAGTCTTGGGCAAGCATTGTAGCAGGAGTGAGAAGCTTCTTGGGTAGCCATTTGGAGCAACATTGAGGAGTTGGTTTCTTGGAGAAACCTTGAGGAGGTAGTTTGTGCCTAGAGGTATTTTTTTTCACTTGTAAAAATCTGTTTTTGCTTATTACTTTTTATGTGGAAATATGGAAATTGAATTTTGTGAAAGAAATGAACAATGAAGAAACACTATTTTTTTTTGTTTTCATTTTCATATTTTTTTTTTCTTTCATTTCCAAGTCAAAAAATGGCACCTAGAGTGAGAAATGGTGCTTGGGCATATGTTGAAATTGTTGATAGTTAAATGCATTCCAAATTTTTCCATAGAAAAATTAAGGAAGGTCCTGGGGGCACTAATAGGCTGAAATAACACTTGGTGAGGATTAGAGGCCAAATAAATCCATGTTAATTAGATGAAATTGGGGATATTAGGAAGGAATTGTTAGCCAACTTTGAGAAGTTTAAAGAAGAAACGGCTAGGAAAAAAGAGTTAGAGGCCGAAATTGGGTGGAAGAGGGATATACAAAAAATGTTGGCTACCAACCCCCTTTTTTATTTTGAGGGTTCTTCCTCTATCCCTTGTACTGATGCATCCAACCCCTTTCGATATGTTCCTCCCTCTTTGGAGTCTATTCAAGAAAAGGGTAAGGGTAAAATGAAAAACAAGGGTGATATGAATATCAAAAGTTATTTCACTGTGACATCCTCCTCTCCATCAGATGCACATGGCCCTCAATCTAGTAGAACTTTGCAGCCCACTTTAGATGACCATTAGAAGAAAGAATTAAGGGAGACTGCTTGTGATTAGATATGTAGATGGTGGTATGATGTTGATATCCCATTCAATGCTTCCCATTCACCATATTATGAGCCTATGTTTAATGCCATACATGCTGCTGGAAAAGGCTTCAAAGGTCCTACTATGCATGAGATAAAGGGGTATTGTTTGCAGAAGGAAATTGCCTCCATTAATGAGTATTTGAAAGATTTAAAAAAGTCATGGGAAAGAACAGGATGTACCATCATGTCAGATGGATGGATTGATCAAAGAAACCATACCATCATAAAATTTCTTATCTTCTACCCACAAGGAACCATGTTTCTAAAATCACTTGATGCATCTGATAAGGTAAAAGATGGATAATTGTTGTTTCAGATATTGGATGAGGTTGTTGAGGAGGTGGGGGTGGCTAATGTTGTTCAAGTCATCACAGATAATGCCTCTAACTATGTTCTTGCTGGTAAAATGTTAGAGGAAAAACACGAAACCATCTTTTGGACCCCATGTGTTGTACATTGCATAGACCTCATGCTTGAGGATATTGGCAAATTAGATTGGGTCAAAAAAACTGTAGATCATGCCAAAAGCATAATAAAATTTATCTACAATCATTCATGGATTTTGAGTCTGATGAGGAAACACACAGGGGGCATGGATATTATTAGTCCTGCCATTACTAGATTTTCCACTCATTTTTTGACATTGCAATCTATGCTTTCACAACATAGAAACTTGAAAAAATATATTTTCCAGTGAAGAATGGAATCAAAGCTAGCGGTCTCACAAATAGGAAGGCAAAGAATTGAAAAAGAAAGTTAATGGAGAAAGATTTTGGAGAAAGGCAGCAAAGATTGTGAAGCTTGTTGACCCACTAGTTAAGGTGTTGCGGTTGGTGGATGGGGAAAGATTGTCTATGGGCTTCATTTATGAGGCTATGGATTAAGAAAAGGATAAAATAAAGAGGTCATGCAAGGATAAAGCGGCTAAGTATGGGCCCATTTTTGAAATCATTGATGAAAGATGGAACAATCAACTCCATCGCCCTATACATGCAGCTAGGTATTTTTTGAACCCACGATATCATTATAAAGCTAAGGAGATAGGAGATTTGAAGGGGGAGGTTGGAATTGATTGATTGATTGCATTGATCACATGATCCCATTGGAGTGTGATCAACTAGAGATACACCGACAAGCCACAACCTTCAGCAATGCCTCAGGTACCTTTGGGAAGAACCTAGCAAAGATTGCAAGGGAAGCAGATGAGCCAGGTAAACAAAAAATTCAATTTTAAAATTCTTAATACTTATTTTGTTAAATCGTTTATAATTTGAAAGTTGGATATAATTTGTAATTTTGTTGAGCTAACTCATTACATTCCTATGTTTTTTGCAGCACAATGGTGGGAGGCTTTTGGTAGCCATTGTCCTGAATTGCAGATGTTTGCAATTCATATTTTGAGTCAAACTTGCATTGCTACTGGGTGTGAGCGCAATTGGTCTGTCTTTGAGAGGATTCACATGAAGAAGAGAAACCTTTTGGATAAAAAATGGTTAAATGATCTAGTCTATGTCTAAGACAACCTCTAGCTCAGATGCAACTAATTGCTAAACAAAAGACCCGATTCAAATCCCATTGTGTTGGAAGACATTGATCCAACATCAGATTAGGTAGTGGAGAGTCATCCAACAAAGTTTTCTTCTGATGAGGATATTGATTATGATTTACGGATGATAGCATCACTTAAACATAATGTTCAGTTGAATGTAGATCCTGATCCAATTGTACTAGCCTCAACCTCAGAGCTAGCAAGTCCTCCGGTTGTAGGTGCTTCCTCTGCTCAACCACAACAAAAGCGCATATCTCGTCTATCTCAGCTTGTAGCTTCTACACAACTTGCTAATGCTACCACTTCTACAATTGTTGTTGGAGATGGTGATGAGGAGGAGCCATGGGGCCCCCTGTCTGACTCCGACCCAGATGATCTTGGCTCCTCTATTAGTAGCAAGTAGTACTGGTCACATTTTAATTTTGTTGTAGAGGCCATTTCTAGCTTCCTTGGTTATGTGTTTTTGTTTTGATCTCTTTATCATCAACATGTATGTATTGGATAGCGCACTGGGGGCCATTTTGATATAATGGATATATTCAGGAGCCTACTTTGATCATATGTTGTCTTCTATATATATTATAATGCTGTGTGTTTGGAAACATGAATGAAAATCTTTAAAATTATGTTTTTCTATAAATAAAAAAATATATTCAATGTATTTTTTACAACAACCGAGTCATTGAAATTGAGTCAACTGATTCGATACCGAGTCAGAGTCGAAGTTGGATTCAACCCTCGGCCAAGTCGGAGTTGGAGTCAGAGTTTTAAAACATTTCCTATGATTGAATTCAGATTGACACTACCTTAAAAATTGTCGCAACAATTCCCTTTAGGTTGTACCCAAAACAATTCTACTCTTGACAATGCCATCCTTCAACAACTTAGTCTTGTTGAGGCTGAATTCACTACTATCAATAGAGATCATAGAATGGTTCAATGGGGCCACAAAAATGGCTTCTAATGTCATTTGCATTTGGGGAAAACAAACTTGATGTTTTTAAGGTTAGATTCAAATCATCAAGTGTTACGTTTCTGGTGCAACATTTCGTATTTCAAGGCTTTAAGAAATTTCATAAATCTGATTTTTATTATTGCTTAAAGTCTCTTTACTTCAATCAAATTTTACCCATGGACAACATATAATATTTTGTCAAGGCATATCTCACATGTGTGCAGGAATCACTTTCCTTTGGACCATAATTTGTTCCAACAAGGGCCATTAGTTGACTTATGCATTTTGCTCAAAAACTTCAAGGGTACCTCATTTTTTGGGGTCAATAGGCACTATGCATGTGTGGTGTCCAAGATGCATCAACAAGGAAAGGAATGTGAAGAGTAACCAAAGATCCCTCAAGGTCCCCCAGGTAAAGTGGGCTCTAGGTTATCCAAGTGAATTATTCATGAGATAATTCTAGCATATGTGGCATGGTTTCCACTTATAAAGGTCATACCTATTTGAACAATTACTCGAAATGGCATGGAAGGTGAAGAGACACCTTGATGACCCACCCAAGCCAAACCAAGACAAACTCCATAAAAAATGGTGGGTGCGTAGGTCTCCAAATCAACAATCCATGTGTGATCACCTCAAGATCAATGACAACTCCATGATCTAAATTTCTAAAGTTGGGTGCTAGATCCAATACTATGAACCAATAAAATAATGGGCTAACCCTAAAGTAAAGTGCTAGGTTAGAGAATTCCTCATATCAGAGGTAATCCTTCTCCTTACATGTGAAAATTCTAGAATAGGGTATGAGAGATCTGAAGCTGGTACATGAGTAGAGGACAGGTCGAACCATCAAATGCTAAGCCATCTCCCCAACTCCATGTGTATATGTGTTGATGATGAGCTGAAAGTGACTTGTTGGAGCACTTTGTTTGCAGCCCAAAAATGAGACATATCTTCTTAACCATCAATCAATATCCCTTGTTGTTCTACTGTAATGTTCTATGAGGTATTGCAATCCACAAAAACTCCCACAAAATGATGCTACAAGAGCTCCTCTATTTCTTCCCACAATATAGTCCTTTAACACTGAAAATTCATCTAGTTCATATGTTTTTCTTCAAGTTGCATTTATATGGTTTGTAGGAAGATTGGTACAATTGTCAAAATTTGTCAGAAAATTACTGTGTATGTTGGAATGAATCGGTATTGTGGTCACCTCAGGGTTGTCGGTATCCAAAACTTGTGTATTTGTTAAAATATCTCCAAAACTTCTCTATAACAGCCTTTCAAATCTATCATAGGAACATTCTTATGTTAGTATAAGTGTCTCCTTGGCCTGCAAACATAGAGCACGTTGACTGATTTTTTTATGGATATTTACTCAGCATTATAGAACATACTCTTAGCTATGATTTGAAACAATGTACTGCCACCAAACTGAGGTTGATTGTCATGCTAAAAAGTGTTTCCTGATTGCTACTACAAATTGGTTGAATTGCGTAGTTATGTTAGAGATTTGCTGACCCCTTACCTCATTGTTCCTACCCAGGAAAATAAAACACATTGCTATCATCAAGTTACACTTATCTATGGTGGATTTCAGACAACAAAATGTGTTAAACGCATTGTAAATTCACATGTGTGCATATATATATATTATATATATAATATATATATATATATATATATATATATTATATATATATATATATATATGTATTGTTTCTCCATTGTATACTATGAATAGATTGGGCCTAAAACAACTCCAATAGAGGTTGGCTTTGTAGCAAGTTGTATGTAGGATTCCCCAACAATAAACTATTTTGTTGATGGTTCATTTACAAGGTATATTTTGATGTGCTTGACATGTTGTTATAGAAGGTAAATGCATTGCTACAGAATACATAAGAGTGACATGCATGAGTGCCGAAGGTATAAAAAATTGTTGCATTTCCGTTTTTAGAGTCATCCTTTAAGGGTGGATCTATCAAAATCAAAATTAAACTAGGTAGCACAATCAAATACAAGTTATGCATAAGGAATCTCAATATCCTCATGGTAATTTTCTACATACAATTATAGATTATCTTATCCATGATGAAATTAGTGGGAAAATTTGTTGATTTTAATGAAGTACTGAACAATATAATTCTTCCATGATATGAACCATCATGGTACCTATCCCTTGTAAAATCACATGCCTTTAACCCTGGCTCTCACATCCTCTACGGTTGAATCTCTAAGTCCAGACTGGTGAGTTGTGCTGAGCTATAGAACTGTAATATTCCTTGATTACCACTACAATGTTTCTCATCTTCTAGAAGCTAAGATGATATTTTAGTTACTTACAGTCATGGATGGATTTTGAATAGTGTTGCCCTTGTTTCCTTTTGGATAAGCTTTTTTGTTTTGATATACTTTGTGATGCCATTCATAAGACAAAAAGTTCACAAATTTTCCCATGCAAATTTGGTGGTAATAGGTCCTTCTTCCTCGATTTTTGACAACATCACAATGAAGGGAAAGCGACCATTAAGGACATTGATAAAGTTCTTACTTACATTCTCCCATGATCTATGTCTGTCATGGATTAAACAAAGGACAATTGTTAAATGAAACATGATGTCATCAAAGTCCACAAGAAGTTCTTGGAGGAATGAAACAATAATAAGGACATCTTTTCTACAAATATGTTGATTTTTGCTAGTGTATGGAGTTTATGTGGTTGAAATTGTGGATTGGAGTTTAGTTGTGCATAAATTCTCACATAAAATAGTACCATGCAAAAGAATAAACCCAATAGAAAATTGATAGTTCCAAATGTATTTCAAGAGCCACGAAGAAAATTACATTAGTCAACCAACAATGATTCTAACCTCTTGTAAGTATAGATTTGGAATAATGTTTGTCTGTAGATAACTATTTATGCTCTAGAATGAACACTTTTGTCTACAATATATTTCAGAATTGATTATATGCTCCGACATGTACTACAAAACCTTTGTAGGGCTTGAATTTAGAAAAATAATGCCCAATCTCTATCACCTACTAGTTTAAAATGCATAAAGGTTGTATATGAGTGTCATTGTTCCGAAAAGGATGGTATTTGGTGCCAAAAAAAAATCATATCTGATTAAAATCCTTGTCACATGCATCCTTGAACTAGTCCTTTCAATTGAGTATGGCATTCCACACATCCTAGAACACACCCATATTTCTATTTTATGGTCACAAAAATGAATTAATTGTTTTGAGCAGGCTCCTACAACTCTTAAAAAAACCTCTATACCTTCATCAATGGTTTGTCCTTCCACAAAGATCCTATATGTGCCTTAAGGAAAATGGATGCTTTCCCTCTGGTATAATTATTAGTAGAAATTGTATCTTCAGGATAATGCACCCCTATATAAAAATTCGACATTCTAAATAATAGTTAATACCATCCATAAAGAATGGGGATAGGAATATTTCTGTTATTCAAGATAACTATATATCTTTTCTAGATAAGATTAAAGCAATGGTAAATTTCCCAAAACTAAACAAAAGACTATATGTCCAAAATCTTTGATGATTATAACAGATTTTCACCCTTTGGTGAAGCAGTTGGATTGGGGAAATTTGTGACTCATTCTCTACACTACTACATAGACCAAAAACACCTCTATTCCACCTCTAAATTGATCTTCGCCCCATATATTCATCTCATTGCTATTTCCATGAAGTGTGTAAGCCATTTCGCCTCCTTTCTCAGCATTGCACAAACTTGGTTTATATGAATTCCTCCTCCCTTGAATTATTTTATGGTCAAGACAACAAATCTAAAGGATGTGCTCTTGATTCTCAATAACATTTTCTTATGGTGACATTTTTCAACCCACATTTTGCATAGGAGTTTTTTAACTATCAAGTTAGTATAAAGTGTTTTGTTTTTACATACTTTTGTGTTTTATTTAAGTAGATCAACTGTGAATTTAAAGGAAATACTTCGTACAAATTTTAGTTCATTTTATGAGATTTATTTATTATAGTTAATGTAGAAATTTCACGCAGTGCCAATTGGTCTCAAGTTCTGTCTATCTAAAATTTATACTGTTTTGTTAATAGTAGGCTTCCTAAAGCAATATTTAGAATAGATAAGTGTTCTTGATGAGATTAATTTTCTCTAATATTCTTAAATCTTTGAAAAGTTAACAAAGAAGAAATATTCCGGTAATTGTGTAAAATATTCATCTTGCTCTGCATTTACTGCTTGTTTACATGAGCAAAGAAATCTTATTAAACTTGTCTTGTTCTTGTAAATAAGGATAATATCTATTTACAAGATCTAGAAATTTCGTATATGATAATTTAAATTAAAAAGTTAAAAGAGGCTATAGTATGAGCACTAAGAATAGTTTGATATCGTTTTCATCTTTCTTGGGTCAAACAACAAATTCTTCATTGCAAACATCGCACAAGAAGGGACTAGGAAGTTCTAGGGTTTACATATTTGATTGGGATGACAACAATAGTGGGCATACTATTTCAAAATATAAAATTCAAGAAGATATGGTAATCAAATCATTATTTTGGATTTTGAGTTTCAAAAAAATAGTTATATGACATTTGGATTGGTTGTGGCAAGTGTTTCACAATAAATTGAAGTTTGTTCTTGGAAACTATAGGATCAAAAAGAAAATAAACACTCCATAGATAATTTGAAGAAAATGCCTTTAACCCAAAATAAACCTAAACAGTATGAGCAAGGGAATAAGACTGCAAACAATATAACTAGCTTTGGCATGACTCATCCCTTTTTCAAATTCTTCGGTGCCAAACTTCAGAAATAGAGAGGACTCTAGAAAGAAGAAATATAAATGGGGACCAATATAAAAAAAAGGTCTACAACCTATCACATTCTGCATCCTTTAAATCCTATAGATTGGTCAAAACTCTAAAAAGCACTGTATGAAATTTGGCATCAGTGAAGTGGTGTTTGGTTTGTAACTTTATCTTTTGACTTTGGGAGGCTAGATTACCATCATTCAAATAGATATTTGATGCATTTAATATTTGATTCATTTGCAGGGATTGGGAATTACAAAAATTCTTAATTCTTCGAAATGGTGTGGATCCTTTTCCAAATTAGAATTTCTACTAATATGCTTATCCATGCTCTCCTTTAAAAATGGTTCGTTATCTCTACCCATACTCTTTTATTTTATTTTTAATATAGAAATTTATTTCCATCTATACCTTTTTAATATATGTTAAGCCACCAATCTCATTTTAATAATTCAACTATGTTTTATATATCCTACATTAAATCTATTGGACCTAGGTCATGCAACCAACACTTATTATTTTCACTAGTGTATGGTTTGATGGTTTGATTATGTATACAATAAAATCTTTCATTTCTCATCTATATTCCAATGAACATTTCAAGTGTCATTCATTTCTTTAAAAAAAACTTATTTATACCAAGGACATTGCCTTTATTTAGATAGATGACATAGAGTAATCATGTTGGAGTATTATTTTCAACCTTACGGATTTTTTTTTTGTTTTTTTTTTCTCTCATAGTTCTACCTTGGATTACCTGGTTTTCTAGGCTTAGGTCACCCAGCGGCCACCACCAAAGCTCCAAAGCCCTAGGCATGGTGTCAACGATGGGGTGTATTTAATATCATGTGGAAGGCAATCGATCACCGAGTATCGTACTGTCCTCCGGTACTACGACGTTTTCATGCAGTGGCACAAGAACAAAAGGGTCTAGAAGCGAGGTCATCCTCCGCATGGGGTGACCAATGTCGTCTGGACCGTTATCGGTCATTTTCCTGACAACACACAACAGATGAATTGGATTCATGAACTGGGTTATTTACATGATCTGGATCCATGAAGTTGATTACGTCAGTGTTGATGGAATATATGCTAATCTCCCGCGAGGGCCTGCTTCCCACCTGCTGGTTTTCCTCCCCGACCGTCATCATTTGCCATTTTACTTGTAACGTCTAATGGTAAAGACAGTCGCTTCACTGCCAGGTCACGCAGGCTCCTTTCATTTCGGAAAGTCTTATGATTGCCACGTGCCTGACCTTGTGGACTAGTTTCCTATCCCGTGTTCGACCAGGTCTGGAATTTCAAATCCCCACTACCTGGAAAATTTTATCATGTTTTTGAACTTTTTCATGCTCTTCATTTTAAGTTCTACTTAAATTTCTGAGTGTTAATCTTCCGTTAACCATATTTTTAAAACTTTATGAGCCTTTTAAGACTTTATGAGCTGTTTTAGCTTTTGAGATTACTAATTTTGATTATGTACTTAAATGTTAACGTGTAAAGAACACTAAAGAAAGCCATATGATTAGGATGATAAAAATCCTCCATCACCCTTATTAGATGAGAAGAAGTTAGAAATAATAACACGTAAAAATATGACATTTAAAAAGAGGACATCTCTCCTAATCAATAATAAATAAAATATTGATATGATGAGGAAAGAAGTTGGAAAGTAATTTGTAACAATATCTTCATTAAATTGAACATTTAATATGCCTCAATCGATGCATTATAGATCAATTACTCAATTCTCCTTTCAGTGGTAATATGAATATGGATTTTATACCTTTTTCTTCTTGTACATTGATGACTTCAATTATAAATATTTTTGATGGTTTCATACATTTGAATGTTTATGAGGCATCATGCTCTACAAACATTGGCAGCCTCAGAACATGTTAGATGTAATTAGGTCCCAATGTTCAATTTCTTCGGTATCAATTTTAGATCTCTCTATTAAACAAAAATACAATATATAAATATATATGAAGAGTGCATTTAATTTTCAATCTAAGTATTTATTATTAAAAAGAACCTTAACAACTACTTACCAGCGGCAGTGGCAGAACACAAATACTTTCTCAACCTATATATTTATTGTAAAAATGTTTCAGGCAAAAATATAATCGCACGTGTTTTATAGTATATGGATTTCTATGTGTAAGTATCATATTACATACAATAGATATTTAAATGTCATCTCAAAAGGAAGCGTTTGGACAAAGTGAGTACACAATCAAGCTTTCAAAATATCCTTTGAGTTTTCATTAACATAAGATGAAAATTAGTTTATTGTGATTAGTAATAGAAGTAGAAATATGTCACTGGTAAAAATTTGTTTGAATCAACTGTAATAATGATTTCCAACAACTGTAGTAGTAATTTTTGAAATCATCTAAAATAATCATGGGTTTGAGACGTCGTAATTAAATTGCAGCAAATTAACGATAATAATGAGTTTGAGCAGCTATAATAATAACAATGCTTGAAATAAAATGTAATAATAATGAATTAGGGCATGTGGAAGATTTGATCTATATCTTGTAGTAGAAGCATTTGCAATCAGCAATGTTATTCTTGCAATGACATAAATGTGAATGCTCGAAACTATAATGAATCTTTCACTTTCCACACTACAAAAGCTAGAGACCTTTTTACACAAAACAAAACATCGAAAATAGGGTTAAAAGTAATATGATACCTTGAGCAAAGTAGACTGAATGTGTACACATTTCGACTTAAAGAAAAGTGTTGCGGAGGACTCCTGTTGTAGCCTAGCTTGTTTGTCAAAATTTTCACAATTCCTTCAATGCAAGCAACCATGAATGCCAAGTTTCCTTGTTGCTTGTCCTTTCTATGTGGTGGAGAATAAACATTGATACAATTACCATTATGGAACAAATAATCTATATTACGGAACCAATAATCTATGTGATGTCGAGTAGACGTTTAATACTAGATACTTGAAAAATGCGTTTATTTTACCTTAAGCTATTTGGGTGTTGTTCAATGGCACAGCTGTCTCCTATTCTCCAGTCGACGTCAAGCACTAACTTTGTATCTTGATCTTGCTGCAACTCAATTTAATATCCAACTTCACCCCCTTCAAACATTAGTAGCCACGGGCCTAGAATTTCAAAACCCCTTTACCCGTAAAATCTAAGATTATGTAGCCTAGCTTCTCTTCTAAAATACATAACAAAATAAGAGTGTTGTTAGATAATGTAGGTTGAGGAGACTAAAAGAACCCACATTGCAATAAAGGAGCTTAGGCTTTAGCTTAAGCTCCATCTCATTGCACATGGGAATCTGAACCAGAACCATTAGATAGTTTGCAGTCGCACTATTCTCCAAATCTGCAGCAAAACTTGGGAATTGGAATTGGGGCAACAACTTTCTTCTTGAAGTGGATCCATAGGTACCCCATTCCCAACACCAATCTATCTGCCAACTAGATAAGAAACAACACAATGCGAATGTTGGCCAACGTCTAAAGAGAAGGGGTAAGATAAGTGGCATTGACAAATACCCATTTAGGATAAATGGAATACAAAACGCCCTCCAAGTCCAGCAATGGAGAAAAGTTGAAGTAACGGAGGCTAAAGTGCTAGCCTTTCATATAAGCCATAGTCTCAAACCTTGGCATCAGGGTGGAAAATAACATAAACCCTCTAATTACTTTATATGGTTTACTTTTCCCTAGTTTGTCCTCATCTCTCACACGATTTTGATTCTTGCTCAAAGTGACTCTTCTTTTCACAGCCTAGAGAAGGCTCCATAGCCCACGGCGTGATGGGCTTTCAGCAGCCAAACATAGGTAAGTAGCCTACCATTTTTTTCCCGGCCTTGTTTATCTGAGTGGTGGATATCATTGTGGGTGCTTTGCAATTCCACCATGGACCAATTTGGATTCTCCATTTTCACTACCATGGAAGTTCCCCCTGTGGGTCTCCTTCTCCGTGTTCCACCATTCTTCCCCATATGGATCTCCTTCTCCTTGTTCCACCATTCTTGACACTCAAAATTGAGAGTCGAGCCAAACTAAACCCCAACCTTGGGGAGTCACATGAAAAACAAAAAAAACTAAAATGAGTTGTGCCCATGTCTGGATTTTGGGGATAAGTTTGAAAGACCTTTGACAATAATAATAGTAAGTACGTTCTCCTCTTCTACTTCCTCTGTCTTCGAACCAAAAGAAAACGAACCCATCAACAACCTTGCCTATATAGACGTTGAGCCAATATCACAATGTCGAGGCCACCTAGAGTTTCTAAAATTCAAGTTACGAATGCCGAGACATGATAAACAAGGAAGGCATGCAATCGATATCTACGTTGCCCTACTCCTCTCGTTCGTCCTCTCTCCTCTTTCCAAACCAAAACCCTACACTCTACGAAGTTCGAACTCTGTTGTGTACAGATTACTAACTCAAAACATGTATCATAAATTTTGATCGATGAAATCCAAATATAAACGTCCTTTTGACAAGTTGCAAATATCTAATACACGTCAAGTTTGACATGGAAACATTTACACTTACCGACAAATACGTATTAGAATTCAAAATACGTCCGTCAAATTCCAGGCCTGTCTTCGACCACGAATAAAAAATATCACAAGCGTCCACATATTATCTCGTGCCCGCTAGAAAAGAATTCAACTGGCCTATGCTAAAAAAATTAGAACATGATAACGTCAAACTTTGAAGTCAGTGTCTATTATAAAATTGGGTGTAGTCTTTAGTGCGACTTTTTGGAAGCTTTTCCGGTGGGCTTTTCTGGTCAAATTTCTCTAAAATCCGGCAACAATTTATTGAAATGGCAAGCTTGATAGGTAATTTCTGCACAATCAAAGAATCCTAGGGGTTTTTCAGGGTGCTGAATCCAAATATGCAGTTAAAAAACCATTTTAAATAATACAAATCAAGATTTAACCTCAATTTTTTCCGCCAAATTCCGTCATCAAAATCTCCAAAAAATCGCACTAAAGACAACTCCGTACAATTGACATTCAAAGACAACTCCATACAATTGACATTCTGTGCTTCGTTTTCTTGACATATCAGTCGTCATCGTAATGTTATCAACTTCTAAGTATGTCGTTCTTTCGTTATAAGCAGGCTATTGGCAACCATGCACACAAATTTTCAGGGAAAGACATGCTCGAATTGAATAGTGCTTCGTTAATAATTATTATTGAATAGTGCTTTGTTAATAATTATTATAATAATTATCCAACGCATGTTAAATTAAATATATATACATAAATATATGTATAAAAGAGGAAATGTCTAGAGAGTACTCGCCATGCTTGTTCTAAAAAAACATTGAATTGAGAATGTAATTATAAATAGAAATAACTTCCTCATGTGTCGTTTTAACTGGTTAAAAATATTCTTTGATTTTTGTCATGTTTGAGGGATGTACATATAAAAATACCATAGAGATTAAAAATTAATAAATAATTTAGTTATTAATGATATGAAACAATAAAAAAAAATGTGTTAGGAATACAATGAAATTTTACATGTTACAATGACTTCTTTTTAAAACGCGTGTTACTAAAATATGGATAAAATTGTTTTATCGTATAAATTTATAAATATTAATAATACTATTAAGTATTAAATAATATAAATTAATTTAATAACATAAGATTAATGAAATTAAAAAAATTAATAAATATTAAATATGGAAATATAATTGAAAATATGTGAATTTTAAAAATAATCCCTTAAACCAATTGTTCAATTTTTTATTTTTTTATTTTTATTTTATTTTATTTTTATTATTATTATTATTATATTATTTATTTTATTTTATTATTTATTATTTATTTCTTTTATTATTTATTTATTTATTATTTATTATTTATTTTATCTTTTTTTTTTTTTGAATAAGTCTACTCCTATATTGATACAAAATATTATTACAAAGAGGCAACGACCTTGAGAGGTCTAGCCAAAAAGGCGGCTTACTCACATTACATTTCTGAAAATTGACCCAAGAAGACTAGCTGATAACTGACTAGAACCTAGACTATGACTAGTACATAGAGACAGAAAACAACATTGTCAAAAACTGTAGACTGACCAGAATACATAAATGACTTATCTGAGCTTATACATATAATCATGGGAGTGCTGCCCAGGTTAGAACTGTAATCTAAGTCAAAAAGCAACAAAACCCTTAGCTTTGTACAGACAGGGAAACTACAACCGGAGAACGAAAACCTTGTTATGCATCTTGAGCGGTGGAAGGCACTTCTTCCATGATTCGACATCCAAAACTGGAGGGATCATCATCATTTGAGGGATGGCCCTCTTCGCTTGGAGAATCGCCTTCAATTGGAACACTCAGACTCACCCAAGTTGACATGACCTGGGAGGCAGAACCACCTGGAACCTTATTCTGCTGGCTATGAAACTAAGAAGTGCCTGGCGACTCTTTCTCCCTCGTCTCCGTAGTTGCATCTGGAATTGCTGACATCGAACCAACTGTGCCTTCGCTCAGCTGAATAGTAACCGAAGCAATGAAAGAGTGATTACTGAGAGTGCAGGGGATTTGAAAACGGGCTGTATGAGCATGAGTATTATGAGAGCTCGATTGTAATGCATGTTGCCCCCATCCATGTCCATGACCTCTCCTATTGGTTGGATGGCTATCAGAGCCGAATCCTGATGGGCAAGAGGAGGAGTTCGTGGTAGAGGTAGAGGGCTGGCGAATGGATCGCCCACAGAGCCTCCCCTTCTACAACCCATTCTTTGGCGCAATATAAGCATGCTGAACAGAGCCAAGGGAACAGAATAAGCAGCTAATCTTTGCAAGCTGGGAGAGACTGGACAGGGGAGAGCAACCTCGCTCGAAGAAGCACTGAGGATGATGGAGGACAGGCATCAAATAAAGTTGCAGGTAGGATTTTGGAAAGCTAGAAGTCCCAACTGAGAATCAACCATGCATTCTAGAGCACAACAATTTCTTGGACTAACCCGAGAGCAGAGCGCTGCGATAACAAGAATACCAAACATTCACCGAGGAGGAACAATGAAGAACTGGAGGAGCGCCATTGCATAAGAGTAAAAATGCCAATTTGGGGTGTCGGGCTGCATTAACGCAGCATTGAATGAGCTTACCAGGAGAATGAAGGCTGGCTGCGTGTGAGGCCAGATGGCGTCGGGTGTGAACCACGCGCCAGCCCATCCAACCGCCTTCGTACCCATATCTTTACTGCACACCCGCATTTGGGATAAAAGTTAGTGGGCTTGGCCCGATTTAGACTAACTACTCGCACGACGAGCAACGACCTTGCTCAGGATCGAACACAAGACCGGTCCGTCATGACGAGGCCGACTTTACCACTACGCCACCTCCACGACCTTCAATTGTCCAAATTATTATAAATATGATCAATTGAGATATATTTACTTGTAATTTATTTTATAAAATAAATAAAATTTTAAAAAATTATTTAGAAAAATTATAAACATTATCTATATATATATATATATATTATATATTATTTATATATATATATATGTCATATCATACATATCATTAATTAAAGTTCACTCCATTAGAAACATAAAATAAGATACACATGAGGCCCAAAATAATTTTCATAATGCAAAGACATCCGAAATAGGCACCACATGTCATTATATATATATTATATATATATATATATATAACCATACCATTCTTTAAAAGTGTCACTTCATTAGAAGCATAAAATAGAGATACACATGAAGCCCCAAATAAACTTCGTATAATGCAAAGACATCCAAAACGAGGGCCACGTGGTCATTTTTTTTGTATAGATATTTTCTACATGTACACTAAATGTAGAAATTACAAAGGCAGTGACATTGTCACCACGTCACCTCTTGTTAATTAATGTAATTGTATATAGAGGCTAATATTATATAATCAGTATTAGGATGGGACAATAGATATTATTATTATTCATTTTTTTTTTTTTTATTTGTGGTTGTGGTAGTTTAGTAAAAGATTCACTAGGACTTTACAAAGTTTTATAATTTAATTAAAGTTTTAGAATTTATAAAGTTTCAAGATCTAATTCTTTGAAGGGTGCTAGCTCAATGGAAGAGCACCTGGTTTACAAGCAGGTGGTTGGTGGTTCGATTCCATCATGCCCTAATATTCATAGGAAATGATGACGATCACTATCCGTCCTATATATGTATCAATAGTGAGGGTCGTTAGAGGGCCATTATAGTGTCATTTTTTATATATGAAGTGGTGATGGTTAATGAAGGTCACAATATATATGCACGAATAATGAGGTTCATGAAAGGTCCATCACCATAAATCATTATTGTTCATATGAAATGGTGATAGTCAATATCCATCATTATAATCATTATTAGTAATGGATTTTGAATTACAAGGATGCCATATTGGATGCCAAAATGATGCATAATCAGATGCAAATTTAGACTCGAACTTAGACAAAAAATGATATGCAAATGTGGACACAAAATGAGGCAAATTTGGATGGCGAAAATTATGTAAAATTAAACACCAAAAATGATGCAAAATTGGATGAAAAATTGGACGTAAATAATGGTGCAACATTAGACACATAAGTAGACACCACAATTTGATGCAAAAATGGGCATAAAAATAACTCTAAATGGGATGCAATGTTAGATGCAAAATGTGATGCAAAAGTTGGTGTAGAAACAAATAAAAAAGTGGACAAAAAAATGGCTCAAAATTGAATGTAACATTAGACACAAAATGGGATGCAACAGTGGACACAACACATGGCTTAACATAGGATGCAAATATAGATGTAAATTTGGATGCTCAAAAGGATGTAAAATTGGATGCAAGAAATGGTGTTAAAAACTATGCAAAACTAGATACAACAAATGATGCAATTTATGGTGCAAAATGAGATGTGAAAAAAGGGAGACAAATCAAACATAAAAGTGGACGTAAAAAATGGTCCAAAAAAAGATGAAAAAATAGGCACAAAGATGGATGCAAAATTAGGTGCTAAATAAAATTCAAAATATGTTGCAAAGATAGGCACCAAAGTTGGTGAAAATCTCTATGCAAAAATATGTACAAAATTAGAAGCAAAAACTAGCGTAAGACTAGATGTAAAAACAAACACAAAATAGATGAAAAAAAGGCTCTAAATTGGATGCAAAAGATAGTGTAAACTTTATGGAAATTAGGTTCCAAAATGGAAGAAAAGAATGACACAAAATAGGAAGAAAAAAATGATGAAAACTAGGTGCAAACAATTGCACAAACCTAGAAGAAAAACCTGTCATAAAATCAGATGCAAATCTTGCTGCACAATTTGATGCAAGAAATTATCCATAATTTGGTGGATAAAAGGATGCAAAATATTGCATGAAAAAGGATGAAAAATTAGATGCAAAAAATGACGCTTTAAAATTTATATAATGGAGCTAGATTTAGTGCCAGGTTGTTCATCCCAATCATAAAAAAAAAATCACTAAAATCTAGCGCTAGATCTAATGCAAATTGCCCATTTTGTTGTAGTGTATAACCATTGCAAAATTGAAAAGGAGTGAACTCTACATCTGTAAAGATTGATTTCATGGGAAAACAATCCTTACTC
>APFE030220070.1:41505-56339 GCA_000404065.3 Pinus taeda
CCTATTAAAGAGTCACATAAGGTGGGACAAATTCAAAACAACTTCATCATAGAGATGTTAACTGAAAAAAATTCTACTACATAAAGAATAGGGGAAAGACCCTTATATGGGAGGTCTTCCCATAGGTGTCGAATAAGTTTCTTATAAGGAGCTAGAAGGATAGTGGTCTTGGTTTTCTTTAGGTATATAAGTGGACTGTTGTTGGGTTAGTATAGCTTTAACTTGGTTGAGAGTGTGTAACACTATCGTATTGTCAATCTCTTGTGATAACATTGATATCAAATTATACTACCTTTTGTATAAATTCAACAATGAAGAAAGCTCTCGAATTTTTGGCTAGATTGAGCAAGAGATGTAGGTGGATGACTATAAAAATTATATTGAGAAGAAGTGGAGGGTTGTGAAGGTTGAGTAGATGAATATGGATGATGAGGGAATCAATTACAGAAGACTCCCAACAGGGAATTTTTAGGGGGAATAAGACCCTAGATTTGAAGTGACTATTCTTATTTTAAATGCTTCACTCTTTGCTATATAACACACTCTTCCATATAATGCCTCACTCTCTTCTGATAACTATAATACTTGCTATGATGAAAGGGAAAATAAGAAATGGATTCCTTCTAATCTTGTGAGAATGTTGTTCCACTAGTTATGGTAGAGATGACTCAATTAGAGGTGTTGGAGGTTGAGTGGATGGTTGTAGAGGTAGATGATCCTTATTTTTCAAAAGTCTCTTTATGTGTGGATTAGTATGAGTGGAAGAAGTGGTAGGAACAACTTCATGAACTAAATTGGTAAGACCACCTCCTACATCATTTCTATCCTTTTTGTTTCCTTTTGGCTTAGTCACTCTTGATTGTGGGTAACCTAAGAGGGAAGCTACTTCACTAGATATAATAGGAGGATAATAAGTTCTTAGGTGATGTCTAATGTTGAAATTTTTAAAGTCAAAGACTTTATTGATAACATCCCAATAGGTTATCTATTTATTATCAATGCATTATGCTTGCAAATATTCTCTTATACTTTCTACCAAGATTTTACTAAGCTTATCTAGAGAGAACTTGGCCACATCTAGCTAAGGCAAATTAGAATATATGGATGAAAGTGTTAATAACTTCCCACTTTCCTTGATTTAATCGAATAAGACTAACAAATGCATCTACATCAATTGGTTTAAGAGCATACATTCATAAAAACTTATCACATAGTTTATCAAAAGTCTCTATAGAGTTCTTGGGAAGGTTTTCAAATCATTCAAAGGCTAACTTAGTAAGCGTGTGTGGAAATAATTTGGCCATAAATTCTAGCCATGCCCTCAAGTATTTACAAATTTTGATGAATTTGGACAAGTGTTTTACACAAGAGATGCACAAAGATATGTGCCCTTAGGCATAAAACACTTTATAAGGAAGATCAATAATATCACAAGATGATGGAATACAAATGAGATTTGTGGTGTATTTATACACAAGCAAGTCTCTACCAGAGGGTTAATGAGCTTACATGTACAAATTTTACTAGGTTAGCCTTATCCTCTCCCTAGTATTACAACAAATGATAATAAATGATCGAAGGATGGCCTTAGCCATGATGATGAATACATCAATGATGCATATAAGTGTGTTGAGGCATCAAGATTACACTCATTATTCTAATAGAATTCCGCATATCTAAAGATTGATTTTATCTAATAGAAATCCCACCTAATTTCCCTACTATGCTAAAACAACAAACTCCCTCATAGACAACAATTGAAGTAGAATTATCCTAACTAAAAATTTCCTTGTTTCCTAGAATACAAAACTATAACCATTGCATAACTAAAAAGAAATGAAAATTTCATATGTAAAAATTGATTGCATATGTAAGCAATATTTCCTCTCCCTTATGGTCTTTAGGCCTTACTAACCTTGGGTTTTTCATGTTGAGGGGAATGTGAGTTGCTTGTTGAAATTAATACTAATACATACCACCTCCCATTAGACAGTAATTTTTTTTTTCCTAATTGAAGATTATTCTTAATTTAGTCTTATGGAACTGTATTATCAATTTGAATTTTTCTTCCTTTATAGTGCATTCAAGATTATTGGACTTCCTAACATTGGTATCGAACCATAATTTTGGTCTTGAAAGGTACATAAATTTTGAAGTCACCAAAATTTACATTTTTAACTAGACTTGACTTATTTTTAAAGTCTAATACTTAGATTTTAAGGTAATCTATGTTCTTTGTATACTTAATTTACATAATATGTGTGACACATGTAACTCTTATATGCAAGTTTATAACTTAACATTTTAACCTACTAAATTAGATGTTTCATTTATAATATTTTATAGTTTACTTACTGTAACCTTGTCTTAATGCAAGTTATGGTCTCTAATCAAGTTTATCATCCTAATAGCAATTCCAAACCATAGTCTTGATACATTGCCTCTTTTTTGTTAAGCCTTCATCTTATTTATCATGGTCGATTTATCCCCTTTGTTAGTTCTTAATTAAGTTTACTATGTTAAAAGCTTTGTCCTTTCAATTGATGTCCCAATAATTATTATGTCACTGATAATTAAATACCTCATGTGAAATGATATTTGAGTTATATTTTATGAATGGAAGTAAGTGGTAAGCTTACATGGAGCACTCACATTCCTCCATGTGTTCTAGATACGTGTGATCTTCACATGCTGACAGAATTTATGGTGCTTACAAGAAAATTTTACATCAATAGTTTTGATTTCTCCTCATGAAATCAACAATCCACAACATTAGGGTTTTTATCGAGTTTTCTTGGTTGTGTCCTTTTGGCTTTTGTTCAGACATATACCAAGAATTTCAGGTCAACTTTCTTGAGTGTGTAATTCTCTAAAATTCACTGATACGAGAATCTAACATTAATTTACTAATCCCTGCATTCTTTTCAATGCTTATATATCCAATGCTAAAAACTAAGGAGCTATTATATATCAAATAGTAAGTTTCCACAATAGGGAATTGATCCTCTGCATGGTATGTCAAAACTATGAATTATAGATATAAACGTGTGCTAAAAGAGTCTTACAAGGATCTATCCTACATATAATTGTGTCAAACATTAGCGAAATTGGTGTTAAAAGGAAGAAATGGAGTTATAGATGTACCTCCTTCTTCCTATTCCTGACACAAAGATAACTAATACTATACAGGGTCATTATTACATCCAGAGTCAAAGGAGTATTTTGAGTTTCTTATATTCTACTTATTCAATATCTAGTAAGAGTCTTTATTTTGGAATTAGTTATAAGTTCTAAGGTTATCGAGTGAGTC
The DNA here is from genome assembly GCA_000404065.3 of Pinus taeda. Classification (NCBI taxonomy): domain Eukaryota; kingdom Viridiplantae; phylum Streptophyta; class Pinopsida; order Pinales; family Pinaceae; genus Pinus; species Pinus taeda. The sequence continues at coordinate 44,816 of APFE030220070.1, forward strand.
TCTGATTATAGGTACCAATTCAGATGAATTCTACACTCTCCATCTGATTGATATACAATGTCTAACATATCCGAATTTTTTAATATAATTATAAATACTATATAAATACATAAAGAAACATGAAGCTTTACGATATGGAAATATAGAGGAGTTGGTTCTAGCTCTAATTCCTATTGGGTTACATCCATGACTTAGATGTGTATTTGTTTGAAAATTAATTGAATTGGTTTATGTTTAAGGACAAGGCCTCCAAGGAAAGGTTAGAAAAGACAAAAGACACTCATCGCAGTGGTGAGAAAGGGTTAAAAGAACTGATAAAAACTTTTGAAAGTATATTAAATATGTGATTTTTTTAGTAAAATTTGTACTAGAAGAAAATCAATGTTATCTAATTTCTCGCTATTTACTCATTGACAAGAACTAAAATATGGAAGACATCCAAATCATTTAGAAAAAGAGATGTTGTAGCAAAAGAGATGGGTTGATTTTGTTGTGTGGATGGAGTCTGAGGTATGTAATATTAATTGGATTTCCAATATATCTTTGAACCATATTTTCATTTTACTTTTTAGTACTGTAAGTTATTATATCCCACCTCATTTTATGGTTACCATTATACAAAAAAATATGCATTGTGCTATGGAATTAATACTAACATGTAATATTGATTTTTTTTTTATTTTTTTTTTTTCCGGAATGCTATAGGTGATGACTACCAAGATAATGATCTAGACTATGTTGAGCATACATCAAGAGATGATGATGATGAGGATGGCGATAGTGTTAGTGAAGGAGAAGATGATGAGAAGGATGACGATAATGTTGTTGATGATTGCATGGATGAGATTGATCAAGATGGTTAGTATGATGATCATGGAAATGATCATGAGGATGATCTTGGTGGTGCTAGATAGGCATGCACATGCATTGTTTTATGAAGAATTATTGTGTAGAATGAAATTCTTATTTTTAAATGGATGTTGTGAATTTACCTTAGAATAATGATATCTATTATACATTTTGATTTGGTAATCATACACTGACTTTGATTTTATTAAAGATGATGATGATATTATCATTATTATATTTTTATTTGATGTATATAATGGAAATTATCACCATTATTTTGATGGAGAATTATTATGTATGATGATATTACTATATTTGGATGTATGTTGTGAATTTATCTTAGAAGAATGATGTTCATGAAATATTTTTATCTGGTAATCACATTTGAATTTTAGTTGATTTGATTAAAAATGATAAGCATATTATTAGTATTATGATAATATTTTATTTATATGTGTTGAAAATTGTCAATGAATCATTATGTATGATGATATTGGAGACTACTCTACCTACATAACTTTGCACAACAGTGTCCCCTGAGTCCTATTATACCACCTAGTCTATCTGCTCTGAGTTTCCATGATTCAACTTTTAGTCACTAGAGTTATAGAATCTGGTTATATGTCTTGTGGATCTCTATGTGTATGTGCATTAATTTGATTTGATAATCATTGGAGGCAACTCCATGTTGAAATAAAGATGTAGACCTTATTCCAGAGGCATATATATCTCATGCATTATATTATGTCTTCCTTAATATAGTGTGAGTCCATGTTAGAGTGGGGGCGGGGGGTGATTTACAACATGTTCCTTTGAGTTGATCTCTTTTCAAATGTCTTGTATCTCAACTTTTCAGTTTGCTTGGGACCTATGCTTGTCATATATCATTTTACACTTATGTTATATGGTTTGTATAATTCCTAAAACTTATAACTTGGGCTACAATGAAATCATACATAATCTCCCTTGTGTGGGTTGTGTGTCACTGGGGTGTTGTGAGCGAGAGAGAGAAACTAGAGTATCTTGTTCTAGATTGAGATATGTACCGACCAAACATTGGGTGAATAAAAATTGTACAAATGATCACCATGATCACCATTGAGATGAGAACATAAGGCTCCTCAAGATGGCTTCCTCATACATTCAAGAGAAACATCCAATAATATGACTACTTATCTACTTGTATTTCCTCAAGTGAAACCATAAATTTGGATCCTCGTACTCCCACCTCACCTTTGGACCTTGGTCCATACTCCTCACTTAGCATTCATATATTTTTAATCGATAAATTTTCCACCAGTTACCCCAACGATAGTGGAAACACCTATTACACAACCTAAGTAAAAAATATAAGATGAGGAAAAACCAGTAATGTTAGGGGAACCAATGTTCATAGTTGAGTTTCCATATTTAAAGACATTATATGTTGGAGTCACATGCTATCTTGGGATAATCACTAGTGATACCATATATGTTAGATAAGGAAGAGCTTACTATGAGATGCATTATACATCCTTGCTTTTCTATGTGCTAATATGAGTCATATAAGCCATGCTTTGCCTTGTACTAATATGAATCATATAAGATCTAAGAACTAAGCTAATATCCATAATAAATCTACTTGTTTATGTTGTTGAGTAGTCGTTACTGACAAAGCTTAAATTAGTTCATACCTTGTTACATTTCTCTGCATTATAGTTACAATTTATATATAGAGAAGTGTTATCTCCATGTAGGAATTCACAGGGTAAGTTTCTTAGATAGAACACCAAAGAACACTCTCACAAATGGATTACATATCGGTACACCAATATTATTGACATGATTAAAACCCTCAAAGAGGGGAATAGTCCATGGCCTAAGCCAACATGACCACTTCATGAAATTTATTAAATGTAAAAGAAAAAAAATTTACATAAGATTCTCTCATGAACGGTCGCCAGAAAAATGACCCTCCATGCTCTCTAAATAGAGATCATGGACCAATCAGGTGTTAAGCGATGGATCAAGTGTCGGTAATACTAAGGAGAGAATGAAATGTTGGATCACTTCATGTCTACAACATATCGTGACCGGTGGATTGTAAGTTACAAAAAGTACATAATAAAGAAACACACTTTACCTAACTATACACTACACCAAGTTTTACTTAATTAGTTCCTATGTGTCAGAATATCCTATCATCCCCCCCTAAGAACACCTTGGGATATGATTTAAGGATGTACAAACATGACACAATAGGCGAAGGAAGGAGGCATTAGAGCCTATCTGCCCTTAGTGAAAACTTCCTTATCTCCAACCATAAATCAAAGTTTAGTAAACTTCACCTCTGTGAGAGACTTTGTAAATATGTCTACAACTTGATCATCAGTTGAACACTATTGCACTTCAAGGACATGGTCATGAAAAAGATTTCTGATGAAGTGCATGTGTAGTTCATTGTGTTTTCTACGTTGAGGTTGAACTAGATCTTTTCATAGTTGAATAACACTTAGATTATCACATCCAAGTGTAGTTAGATGTTGCTGTTGAAAACCAAACTCTGATAGGATTTGATGAAGCCACAAGACTTTATTACTAGCTTAAACAGTGCCATGATACTCTTCTTCTGCTGAAGAAAGATAAATGGGACTTTATTTCTTGCAAGCCGATGTAATAGGTCCAGAACCAAGAGTGAATACATAACATGCAGTAGACTTCCGATCATGAGGGTTACCAACCTAATCAAAATCAGTGAAACCAACCAATAGAAGAGATGCTTCTACATTGTAATGAATCCCAAACTGAACTATACATCGAACATAACGAAGTATTATTTTAGCTGCTTTCCAATGACTTTCATGTCCTTTTTTCATAAACCGAGAAATAAGGCCAACAACAAAGGAAAGGTTAGGATGGGTATGGGTTTGATACAAAAGTTTTCCAATAAGTTGATGGTATAAGGTAGCATCAAATTTAGGGGAAATTTAAGTGACTAAAAGTTTGACTCTAGACTAAAAGGGAGAAGGGGTTGTCTTACAGTGTTCCATGTGAAAGTGGTGTAGAAGATCATAGGCATACATGGACTAGGAAAGGGAACTATCTTCTTTGGATTGCAAGACTTGAAGACCAAGAAAATAATGGAAGTGTCCTAAGTCTATCATTTCAAACTGCTTTTTAGGGCTAGACTTCACATGGTTTATAAGGTTGGCATCATTACTAGTAAGGATAATATCATCAACATAAAGAATAAGAATGATAAGAGACTTACCCACTTTCTTGGTGTAGACAATATTGTCAGAATGACACCTGGAAAAGCTAGTATCTAAAATAAAGTTATCCATTTTGGCATACTAATCCCAAGGGACTTGCTTGAGACCATAAAGGGATTTCTTAAGCTAACTTACAAGGCTAGAGTATTTTTGTATAAACCCAGGAGGTTGTTCCATATATATTTCTTCATGCAATTCCCCATGCAAGAAAGAGGATTTAACATCCATCTGATGGAATTCCCATTTGAAAGAGGCAGCAAGGGAAAGAACAAGGAAAATAGAGTTCATTTTGGAAATAGGGGAGATGTTTTGAGTATATTAAATGTATTCAACTTGTGAAAAACCCTTAGTAACAAGACGAGCTTTATGTTTATCAACTTTTCCATCTTGTCCAAAATTGGTTCTGTAAACCCATTTGCATCTAACAAGTTTTCATCTCTTTGGAAGAGGAACAAGGTTCCATGTTTCCTTTGACAATAATGAATGATATTCTTCACTCATAACTACGTCCCAATCTCGATGGCCTGAAACTTCTGAAAAGGTGTCATGATCATAATTCGCTAAAACTTGAGCCAATAAAGAAGAGGCTTTATCAAATTGAGAACATGTACCATGTTGATCCGTAGGATCACCTATAAGATCACCTGCTGCATCCTCAGTAGTGCGGACCCATTTTGGAATCTAAGGAAATGAAGGAAGATCTCGAGAATGTGGTGGAGGATTGTAATCCTCGTTGTCATCATCTAAAGAAGGAATATTTTCAGAAGTAGAATGGATAGAGAGAGGTGAAATACCTGTTGAATTAGGCTCGTAGGTCGATATATTTTCAGCAAACTTTACATCTCTTCTAATGATAACATTTTTGGATTTAGGTTAAATAAGTCTGTATCCTTTGACATGTTTAGAATATCCAAAAAAAATATATTTTTCACTCTTCAGTTGTAAGCCTTAATGTTTCTCATCTAGAATATGGGCCCATGCTTCACTTCTAAAAACGTGTAAGTGACTTACATCTAGTTTAATTAAGCTCCATGCTTCTTCTAGAGTGATATTCTTTAAACATTAGTAGGAGTGCAATTTACTATGTAATTTGCACAGTTAATTGCTTTTGCCCAAAATTAAGACTAAGTCGTTCAGATTTAACCATACAATTAGCCATTTCCTTTCAGGTGTGATTCTTCCTTTCAGCTACACCATTTTGGTGTGGATTATATGGAACAATATGTTGCAATTGAATTCCATGCTTAGTGCAAAAGTGGATGAATTTGTTGTTAACATATTCTCCACCATCATTAGATCTTAGATTAAGAATTTGATGTCAAAATTGTTTCTCAACAAAGGCCTTAAAGGCCAAGGACATGTTAAAGACTCCACTCTTGAGTTTTAAGAAGTATACCCAAGTGCATATGGAGAAACCATTATTAAAAGTTAAGAAATACTAGTAGCCAGAAAATGAAACAACTGGAAGCAGACCACATGAATCATTATGCACAAGCTCTAAAGGGGTTGAGGTGTGCTAAGAGAAACATTTTTCAAAACTATCATAGTGATGTTTTTTGAGTACACATTCAGAACAAACACTATCTCTGCAAGATACCATAGGAGGATCTGTCACCATATTTTCTTTACATAGATTTTGAAGGGAGTGATAGTTTAAGTGACCAAATCACTCATGCCAAAATTTTCTCACTTCATCATTACGAGAAATAAATAGCGAGGGAATAGTTGAAGACCCAAAGTTGTTAAACTTATACAAACTTGTAGAGTCATCAGCAACGTGAGTAGCTAAAATCTGTCTAGGATCTCTTAGGTCCTTAATTACAACATCATGAGGTGAAAATTCAACAGTTTTACCTTCATTTGAATGAGTTATCTGATATACAAATAGAAGGTTGCAGGATAAGGTAGGAACACATAATACATCTTTAAATTTACCATTGTCTAGAAGAATAGTTTCAATCCCTACAACACTAAGAGATATATCATCACCAACATATATATTTTTGGTGCTATAATCATTTAAAGAATAAAACATGGATTTGTTTTTGGCCATGTGATAAGAAGCTCCAGAATCAATGAGCCACTCATGAGAATGACTAGAAGAAAATATATTTAGTGCATAACCATATTGATATGCTTGAAAATCACATTTCGAAAGTTTTATTCCTAAAGATGAAGTTGAAGTTGAAGAGTGCTTCAAATTTATGTTATGCTTTTTCATAGCTGCTTCCAAGGCTTCAATATTCTTAAAGAATTTGGATTCTAAGTGGCCATCAAGATTACAAAAGTTGCAATGTCTATCAGTCATCTTCCCTTTGTTTTTATTTTCCTTATCATTTTGTTGAGTTGATTTTTCATTTTGAGACTAAAATTACTTAGGACCCTTGTTTGGTTTAAGGCCATTCTTTTTAGGATGTTGCTTCTTAGGATTCTTTGAACTTGGTTACTGTTGGGATGCTAAGGCTTTCTTAGAAGAGTTTTCAGTATTAATAAGACAAAGATGTAAGGGTTTTTCTTGTTCTCTTATTAAAGAATCACAAAAGGCATCAAAAGAGGGGGACTTGTAGGCTTGTCCTTGAGAAATAAAGGCTTCTCTAGTAGAATGGAAGGTATAAACAAACACAGAGTAGGTTAATACTAACTTAGTAAGAATGGAATAGATAAGACTATCATCTTATTTCTTCACCTTAACAACTTCCAAGAGAAGTCTAAATGTCTTGCACTTGGAAAAAAAATATTCAATGGAAAAATTTTTATTGGGGTCCAACGTAAGGAACTCATTTTCGAGTTGATGGGCTGTAATTTCATTTTTAATTCCAAAAAAATTACTGAGATTTTTTACTGCTTCATTAAGGGTATCAATTTCTGTGATTTGGAACCTAAGGTATGGAGAAATAGATATCCCTATCAACCCATATGTTTGATCTTTTTTATTTTCCCATTTGGATTGCTTATCTTCATCTTGAGGTTTAGACTCTTGGCCTGAGGCTATTGTATAAATACCTTTACTTCTAAGTAAATCCACCATGTAGGATATCCATTGGAAGTAGTTGGTGTTGTCAAGAATAACTATGCATGATATTTTCATTTTAAAAGAAACTGGAGCCGTATATGCTGAAATTAAGTGTTCAAATGTAAATATCTCGAAAAATTAGGTTGATTAAAAAAATGGCTTTCGGATGAAAAGGTTATGGATTTTTGAAGAAAAGATGTTGAAGATGCCAACCAACCATGTGAATGTTTGGAAGTTGATGATAATGTTATATTTAAACACCACGCCCCCCGACCCCCCCTTCCAAACTTAATTTAATTAGCTCACGTTTAAAAAAATGATTACTTTATGTGGCCCACTTTTATAAATAAGTGAAAATCACTTTTACAATGGTACTTTATGAACTATCCACTAAGTTGTAACGTAAATAAAAGATAAAGTGACTTTAGAATTATAAGTGACACACTTTTATAATGGGTGAGAACACTTTTACATAAAGTAACTTTAAAGCATAAGTTACATGTGCTTTTTGAAAAAGTAACTCAACAAAAAGGAACATTTGAACCCAAGACCTCTATTCTCATAAAGTAACTTTAGACCAAGTGAGCTACTTTAAAAGGTTAGTAATTGTTGGAAAGGGGGAAGGTTTTTTTTGTTTTTTCGTTTTGTTTTGTTTTTTTTTTTTTTGTCACTAAAGCTTTGGGGTGCATGCTTACTTGAAAAACCACTTTTTTCCTTCAAAACAATGAAACAACCACATAAACCAAATGAATAAGAAAAAATTTCCAAGCCTTGCGACTTTAAGTTAGATTTGGCTGGAAACTAGATATTTTCCTCAATGTATCTAATTTTCTGAGATTACACTAAAGAATAACATAAACGAGCGTACACATGAGAAAAATCCTTTCTTTATGTTTCTAGTTTGTCCAAATCGCATAGAGTCGCGGGGGAAATAGAATACGCAAAAATTAAAGGTATAGATCCGGTAACAAAAAATATATATATCACTATAAATCAAAATAAAGAGAGAGATAAATAACTATAACTGGAAATAAAGACTATATACCTCCAAATCTTAAAAATGACGTAGTTGGGGGTGCCAGAAACCTTTTTGCATGAAACGAAAGGGATTGCTCACTCGAACAGATGCTCCTAACACATTAGTCTTAGGAAAAAATAGTTGATACAGTTGTATCGAATTCAGATTTGGATCACCAACGCATGCAGCCCTCGAATAGCTCTGATACCATGTAGGGATTTACAGGCTAAGTTCCTTATATAAAACACTACAGGAAACTGCTCACAAACAGATCAGATCAGTACACCAATATTCTTGACGTGGTTAAAAACCTTGAAGAGGGAAACAGTCCATGGCCTGAGCCAATGCAGCCACTTCAGGCAATTTTTTAATGTAAAAGAAAGAAAATTTACATAAGCTTCTCTCATGAACGGTCGCTAGACAAATGACCCTCCATACTTTTTAAATAGAGATTATGGATCAATCGGGTGTTAAGCCATCGATTAAGTGTCAGTAATACTGAGGAGATAATGAACCGTCAGATCACATCATGACTAGAACATATTGTGACTGTTGGATTGCAAGTTACAAAAAATGCATACCAAAGAAACACACTTTACCTAACTATACAGTAAACCAAGTTATACTTAATTATTTCCTATGTGTTGGAATATCCTAACACTCCATATATTCGTATTAGATAAGACTAACCATAGGGTAAGTAAGGAACAGTCAAACTGCTATATTGCAGTGATTGTGTATACCTTGGATCCAATAATTATGGATTTACCATGTCATAATTTTCGTAATTGACATGAGGTTGTGTAAAAGGGATTTCTTGACATGAGGTTGTGTAAAATGGATTTATTTCCAATTAGAAAAAAATTTAGTATAAAAGGTTAATATTGAATTTCCACATCATAATTTGTGAGAAAATTAAAACCCTTTAAAATTTAATAGAGATACAGGTGTGACTAGGCACCTAAAATGACATGACAATTTTTTATTATTTAATTTGGGTATAGGTGGATTTTTTTGATAATATGATTTACCTAACTTATGCATGAATGATGCCCAAGTGACCTAAAACTAAATTAAATATTAAAAATAAAATTAGTATCTTAATCTATATAGATTATAATATTGAGAATATTTTTAATGAATGGTAAATCATGGGTTGAGAGTGGTTATAATGAAGGATAAATCATAGGTTAAGCATCAATTAGAAAATATGTGTTTCTATGCATGAATATTTAGAAACAAAATGCCAAATATTAGTAATATTTTTAAATTTTTAAATATTACCTATTTTAAGATTTAAGAAAAATTTTATGCACCAATATTTAGAACAAGTACCAAAGTTAGTAATTTTTTTATTTACTTTAAAACCCCATTTCAATTTTTTTTAAATATTTTTTTCTTTTATTTTTAGAAATTTATATTTTTAAATATATATTTATATATATTTATATATTTTTTTAAATGTGAATAACTATTTTTTTTTACTATTTGCCACTTTTTCATTTTAAGACATATTTTTTAAAATACTTTCTTCATTTCTGGCTTTTTGTAATCTTTTTGGAAGAAAAATACAAGTGAGGGGCTACATCATTTAATTGAGAAGATCGTTTATTTGTAGCAAGCACTGAGCAATAGTGCCACAATTGAAGATGTTTGAAAATCACCACAATCAACGGTAAAGCCTTCCTTAGCCACATTTTCTTTGTGGTTCAATGTGATTTTCTTATTTATATCCACAAATAAATCACTGAAGAGAAGTTGGGTGACATCAGAATATTTTTAAAAGTGGTGCAATCAAAAGTTTTTAGCTGATTTTTTCCATTTTTGTGAAACATTTGGTTGACATTAGATTATTTTGAAAATGTAGCGTTCAAAATTCTGGGACCCACTTTTCTTTTCACTCATGATCAAGAATCCCTCTTATAATTTAAGAATCTCATCACCAAGGATCCTCATAGTTCCATGGCCTATTGGAGTGTTGACGTCCCTTTGTACAACTGGAGAGGTATTACCTACAACAATTGTCATGCTCGAAGAGTGGTCACTCTTGACCTCAGTTCCAGGGATATGGAAGGCTCTATTTCTCCTTCCCCTGTCAATTTTTCATTTCTCCACTCACTTGATCTTTATAACAATGCATTCCACCATTATATCCTAGTTCAATTGGGACATCTCTTTCATTTGAAGAAGTCCAGTTTGTTAGACAATCAATTAAAATGAGAGATACCATATCAACTCAGTAGTTGCAGAAGTCTGGCATTCTTAGAGCTCTCCTTTAACATTTTTAATGGAAATATCCTTGTGGAGCATCAAAATGTCATCTAGAATATTTTATTATTTATATAGATCACTAGAATAACAAAACAACAACTTCAATCTACTCAGTGATGTGGCTCATCTAAATTTTTCTCTAATGTCACTTTTTATCTCTATATATGATAGGAGTCATAGTGGGTGTTTTCCATTATTATATTTTTTATGGTTGGCCAATTAGAAAACAATATTGTTACACTCTTTTGGCATCACATGAGTCTTTATCTATTGGATGGTGCATTAGAGAAATTTGGATCTTGAATTTAGTGTTAAATATATATTCCATATTATTAAAATATATAATATTTAAGAAAAAACTTTTTCACTTCCACTAGTTATTAACCCATTTTAGTTTAAAAAAAAAATCTCTTCATCAATTAAAAAAGATGTTAAAAATTAATGTCAATCGAAGTAATAACTTACATTATATTATAAAATGTTTAATATGTCATATAAATTGCATTATAATATGACATCTCTAATATGTTATACAACATGCTACAATTACTGAGATATGGTATGATGATGTTCCACACATGCGCCGATGAAGTACTGCTAATGCCAGCAGGTTATCTATATCCTTGATGGAAGTGATTAAATATTAGGATTGAAGACTAACATACAAGTTACAATTGAAATGACTTTGAAAAATTATGAAAATATTGGTTTCTCGAGATTCGCTTCCTCATTATATGAGGTTGGCATGAGACCTGAGTGAAGTTTCGAACTAATTTCTGGACCTATTCAACAAGGTATATCTATGTAACATTTGATTTATTTTTGAAATAGTAAGGTGCAATTTTTTTTCATTTTGGAAATAAAAAAGTTGGCATGCAACCATGTGTGCAAATTACAAATAGGGAGATATTATTGTTGCGGGAATACGAACCGGAAACCATAGCTTAGAAGGATCCTAAAGAGTTATACATGTATAGCATAACCTTAATACCAAAATAAAGAAATGTTTGATGTGATAAAAAAAGATGATGTGTAGTGAAATTGTAATATTTTATTACTTAGGCACGCTCTTTATACAATTGTATGCATTTTGTTTTTGGAATTATTTATATTAATGTATTT
>APFE030220070.1:56765-80436 GCA_000404065.3 Pinus taeda
GATATTATTATTAATTGAATAAATTCTATATAAAAATTATTTTCGTGCATATTCTTTTTTATATAAAAAATTTTATGGTTAAAACAAATGTTTTTAATTTTAATCAAATTTTATTAATGACTAACTTTGTTTGTCATATTTAGGAATTTATATAATAAATTAAAAACAGTGTATTAAATTTTAGATTACCAAATTTTATTAAATCTTGTGTTCATAAATTAATTTAAATATAACATAGATAGAGTTATTTGATTAAAGTGACATATATTTGGGTAAATTTGATAAAAGTAAAATAATTAAAAGGACATATTAAAAAAATATCTACATGGTGTTATTTTATTAATTTCTTAATTTTTTCTTAGGAGGTTATTTTTGAGTTGAAATTTCCTCTAATTGAAAAGTAATTGACATGAAGTTGTGTAAAATGGATTTCTCGCTGATAATTCTTAGTAGTCATAGACTATGGTGAACATCCTGCATCTCTTCATATTCTTATTATTCCTTTGGGTCATGAGAATAGGTGACCAAATGTTCTTTCCTTGTGTGGATGTAAATTCATTTTAGAATAATGATAGCTGCGATGAGGATTGATTTGGTAGTCATATATATAAATTAAAAAAAAATTAATGAATTTTTGATAGAGAATTATTGTATATGATGACATTACTATTTTTTGGATGGATGTTGTTAATTTCGCTAAAATTTATTTACAAACATTGTCTTCAATTTGAATTGTGATATGTTTGCCTGGGGTAGCTCAAGTGGTGATGATCGTGGAATGAAGTCTCACCGAACTAGAGATCTTGGGTTCGAATCTTGTGCTACTCTCCCCCCGTAGCGAGGTGAATAGTGGACATGTAAAACCTGAAAATCAGAGATTCCTACCAAGCTTACAAAAAAAAATGAATTATGACATCTTCTTTAATGATATTTCAAAATTATGATATATTTCACTATGCAATTGAAATTAGTAAAATGAATCCATAAAGGGTGTCATAAATGGAAAGAAAAGTACACTCTACATAAGAAGTGAAATGCAAATGCAAATGGGGATATAAGCATGGATGCAAAATTGGGAGTAGAATTGGATGTTAAAGTAGGAACTATAACAAGATGCAAACAAAAACATAAAAAGTGTTTTAAACTAGAAGTAAGAAAAGGTGAAACAATAGACACAAAGAAGGGAAAAAAACATGGCATACAAAATGATACCAAATTGGGCACAAACAAAGATTCAAAAATGGACACTAAACAAGATGCAAAAAAAGATGAACAACTAGATGTAAAATAGGATGCAAAAGGCAATGCCAAGTTGGGTGCTAAAAAGAAGAAAAAAAGGATGTGAATTAAGATGCCAAATGATGATGCAAAAAATGGTGTAAATTTGAGATGCAAACTTTGGTGGAAAAAAGGAAAAAAAAGGATGTAAGAACAAACATAAAACAAGGTGCACAATGAGGCTAAAAAAGGATGAAACCAAATATTGCATATTACATGCCAAAAATGATGCATAATCGTATGCAAATTCAGACTCAAACTTAGACACAAAATGAGGTAGTAAAAGGATGCAAATTTGGATGGTGAAAATGATGTAAAATTAGACACCAAAAAGGATGCAAAATTGGATAGAGAAAATTATGTAAAATTAGACACCACAAATTATCCAAAATTGGATGAAAAAGTGGACGTAAATAATGGTGTAACATTGGACACATAAATAGACACAAAAGAAAGGTGCAAAAATCGGCATAAACATAGCTCAAAATTGGATGCAAGTTGAGAGGCAATGTTGGATGCAAAAAGTGATGTAAAACTTGGTGCAAAAATAAATGCAAAAGTGGATGTAAAAAATGACTAAAAATTGAATGTAACATTAGACACAAAATGGTATGCAAAGGCGAGCACAACACATGACTTAATATAAGATCAAATATATATATTTAAATTTAGATTCTCAAAAGGGTGTAAAATTAGATGCAATAATTTCTGTTAAAAACATTGCAAAATTGGATGTAGCAAATGATGTAAAATATGGTACAATATGGGATGCTAAAAATGGAGGCAAATCAAACACAAAAATGGATGTAAAAAATGGTCCAAGAAAAGATTCGAAAGTGGGCACAAAATGGATGCAAAATTTGGTGCTAAATAAATTTTAAAATTCAACATACGGTGCAAAGATAGGCACCAAAGTTAGTGCAAAATTAGATACAAAAATAGGTACAAAATTAAAAGCAAAAGCTAGTGTAAGACAAGATATAAACCCTATATAAGACTAGATGCAAAAATAAGCACAAAATGGATCCAAGAAAAGGCGCTAATTTAGATGCAAAAGATGGTGGAAATGTGATGAAAATGATGGCACAAAAATGGAATAAAACAATGGCACAAAATAGGTAGCAAAAAATGATGAAAAATAGATGCAAAAAATGGCACAAAACTAGAAGAAAAATCTGTCATAAAACCAAATGCAAATCTTGGCACAAAATTTGACACAAAAATGGTACATAATCTAGTGTAAAACAAGATGAAAAATCTAACATGAAAAAGGATGCAAAATCAAGCACAAAAAAGGAAGCTTTAAAAAATGTACAGTAGAGCCAAATTTCGCACTAGGTTACTCATCCCAATTGTAAAAAAAAATGCACTAAAATCTAGTGCTAAATCTAACGTAAATTGCCTACTTTGTTGTAGTGACTAGAGGTAGAACATGCTCCATAATCAAGTAATAGAGCAGCTCATGGTGTAATGGAAGCACTTTGGACCTGATGAAGCCACGTCGAAGATGGAAAAATAAATCAAGGTGTTGTATCCATTTTTGTTTGATGAATAAGTGGATGTAAGAGTTGTTATATAAAGATCATTTTTTTTTTCCTTTTATTTCTAGCTACAAAAAAAACATTAAAGACAATATTCCTTTAAGGGGGTGCAGTTTGTATGACCTCTATGTTATCCCTTAATTTTGTAATAAATTATGACTATGGTTGTAAATAAGTTTTAATATTTTTGTAGAATTGATGAATGAGAAAGATTGAACCATTATCTAAGGGAAGGATGATAGTGGTGTGGGTTAGCATGGGCTAGCATGGGAAAACATGAAAAGGCATAGGATATTCCCAAGTTCCCTACTTCCATGACATGAAGGGGAGGTGAAACAAGTAGTCTTGTGTGAGGTCATCACAAAGAACTTCCAGGAAAAGAAAGAATCTCAAGAAAAACCAAGGATGAGAAGAGTAGATCAGAGGATAAAAAGAGAGTGAAAAAATGATTTGGAGAAAATACAAGGATAAATGTAGGAGTAAGGGCTACACACATGAGAAAGTCTATTAAGACTGATGGCATATAATTCCCATAATTGATGCATGGAAATCATTGGACCATGGTGTCCAATCTTGAAAGGTCAATGGGAGTCTCAAAGGAGAAATTGGGTGATGAGTGTTTGCTAAAAAGGAATTATAAACCTTTGAGTGCCTATTGTGGAAGATAATAGATCACTTAGTTCTTTCTAATTAAGTTGATAAAACACTCAGGTGCTTGCTATAAGGCTGTCAAGAGTAAGGGCTACACGCACGAGAAAGTCTATTAAGACTGATGGCATATAATTCCCATAATTGATGCATGGAAATCATTGGACTATGGTGTCCAATCTTGAAAGGTTAATGGGAGTCTCAAAGGAGAAATTGGGTGATGAGTGTTTGCTAAAAAGGAATTATAAACCATTGAGTGCCTATTGTGGAAGCTAATAGATCACTTAGTTCTTTCTAGTTAAGTTGATAAAACACTCAGGTGCTTGTTATAAGGCTGTCAAACAACTAGGTATGGTGGAAATCCACTAGGGTGGTAGAAGAAAAGGGTTGATAAACCACTCAATGCTCGCAAAACAAGGTGATAAACCACCTAGAAAAAATGCTACAAGTCCTGTAGTTATTTCCTTGAAAACACAGTTGATAAACCACTTATAAATAAAAATCATACTCCTAGAAAACTAAGAAATATACCAATTGAAATTGATTAGAATTCATAATAAGCAATCCATTAGATCATGGATTTGGCTGAGGGGTGGATAGCTACAAGAAATATTGCGGTGCAGTTGGCATATGGTTGGGTGGAGAGTTGAAGTCCCTTATTTTGTTTCTAGCCATTTACGTCCATTCAAATAAGTGTTATGACTGTTGTTTATTTGAATATGAATGATTATGTGGTTTTTTTACTATTGGTTAAATTATGGCTCTATGTTAACTCCTGAATGGTCATTGAAAATTGTTGCATTTCTTTGAAGGGAAATATGCCTTGGATGTTCTTTTGGCTAAGGTGAAATACTAGCTTTATGTGGATGATATTATTGTCCTTGATTATATATATGCAGTTCCGAATAGTTACATGCAATGGTTAGCATGCTTATAATTTGAAAGATTCAATGTTCTTATTTAATATTTCATTTTGTTTTGTTATTTTATATTCTATGTGTTGCATGAGGATCTTGCTCAAGTGAGGGATCTCTAAGATTCAATTAACATAAATAATTTATATCCTTGGGTGTGTAGATCAATGTTATAGGTTTCTAGTGAAAAATGGTCGAGCGCCCTTAGAGTCTCTCCATCTATATATATTGAAGCTACAGGCTTATATTTTAGCTAAATAAGCCTTTGAATTAAATTATCAAAAATAACTTTGGTTTGGGACAATTTCGGTTGATGTAGGATGAGATAGTACTGTCATCCAATGATAAACTTCATGTCACACCATGCTTCCCTTTTCTTGTGGAAAATGCATCAAAATATCTAGAAATCTGGTTAACTATCACTTTTATGCTTTTGAGAATGGCCCAGATCTAGATTTCTACGAAGAATGGAAAATATCTGAGATGGGGGTCACTAGGTAAAATTTTGTACAAGGTTAGGTGTTAAAGAACCCATATGGTGGGGACAAAATTAATTTAATTTAAAAGGGAAAAGATGTGTTGGGTTCTGGGGGTCTAGATGGTTTCCCCAGGGAACAAAGTCATGCGCACCTGATTATGTCTAAGGCTAGATATAACATAAAATCATGGATAAATAGAAAGGGGTTGGGACCTATGGGACCTTGGCGGAAGTTGAGGTGGAAGGGTCCATGTAGGCTAGGTAAGGCTATGTGGATGCCAAGTGGAAGGTGATTTGGATTTATGCTGATGTGGCACCTATGCAGTGTGATATATGGAAAGCAAGAGTACCCTTTTTGGAGGGCCAAGTGTCAATTTTTGGATGACATATGGTACCATCAACGGATGCAATGTGGTAGGGTGACATTATCGTGATGTCAAAAAGAGGTGAATGAGACAACTGATGTGACTTTGGATGTTTAGTAATCCACATGCCACCATGGGTCATGCCATGTCAGAGGTAACAAATGGTGTGATGTCAATTCAACTTTGTAGGATGGGAAAATTCTTGTTAAGTGACATCCTTTGTGCCTTTTGTCTAGTTCCTGATATTCACCTCTTGCCTTAATGAAATGGTGTGCTAGTGCTAGGCATAGTTGATAGATAGATCTATATGGCAATCTACTTGGAAAATAACATAAAATTTATTGTCTTGACATGCCGATTTTGAATGGGAATTACTTCTCACCTTGGTGTTCGGCATGCTAGTGTAGTAGGAGCCACGTTGGTATATTAGTGACATGGTAGGGCCACATATGCCACTTTGAAGCACCACGTGGCGGTACATGATGATGTGGCAAGATTAATGAGAAAATATTCAAATGGGCAAAACTTTCAATCCACGAGTCGAATTGAGATATAAATTATATCACCAAAAGGCTCTTAACGATTCGAATGTGATATTGAAATTTTCTTTTAGTTTGAATAAAGTTGGAAAAGAGAATTTTTGTGATGTCATCTTCATAACATGCCTTCGCGATTGGGTTAATTTTGATGTGGCACCTTCCACTCCCTGAGAATAACCCAAGGGGGTGGGAGGGTGTATCTCATATTAAAACTTTAAAACAAATTATTTAATTTTTAACTTTTAACACTATGATTTAGAATATAGATTTAAAAATATGAATCCAAATAATATTTAAATTCTTAAGGTAAAATTGAGTTGAAAATGAGTCAAGTAATTTTAGTTTATAGTCATGGCTTTTAGGCACATAGTATTGCATAAAATGAAGCCTATAAATAGACTTGAAATAATCCATTTTAATATGCAAGAAGTGAGTGAATTACAAATCATGGTGTTGATATATTGACCATCTTTAGAAAAATAGTAATTGAAGGTTCATGGCTAGTTTTTCCCTAGTTATGCTTCTTCAAGATAAATCGTCTGTGTGGTTTATGTTTGTGTTACTAATTTATGTTTATTAATTATTTATCTCTTGTAGTTTATTTCCAAAAAATGATATAAAAATTAGGTTTAATCTAGACTCATCGAGGAGAGTGGTCTAATAATGGTGCAAAAGAACTATGGAGTGCCCCATGACATAATTGTCAAATTACAAAGCTACCATTTGAACAATTGTCTTTCCAAAAGGAGCAGTTTTGAAAGTGTAAAAACACAAGTCTTTCACAAAATGTTTTGAGTATGCAAAGAGCAGTGACAACAAATAGAAATAGAAACTGAGGTCAAGCTGGAGTTGTCTATGCCAATGATTTTGGTGGCATGATATGAACATCAAAATTGAGAATGTGAGAAGTTAATTACTTTGGAGATGAAATTTTTTAATTACATGTAAACATGGAAAATTTTAAGAGGCTCCCTAAATTTATATGTATAATAAATGGGTGAATCTCCATGATACATAGGAAAAATTGAAGGCAATTTTATTAATAATATAATATGTATATATATATATATATATATTTATATATATATTCATATATATTATATATATATTATTATATATATATTTGTCAAATCTCTCACATATTATTTATCTTTAAAATCATGTGATCACTAGTACAAATGGCGAATCATAAGAATCCAAGGTTGCTGTAGTTGCTCTTTAGAAAATTATCTACAATAGCCTCTATAAGGAATAAGTCACAACCATATTCAAAGCCTAACAATTTGGTGTGGTTGAGAGTAAAAATTCTCTCAATCCACCTAGATATTAGAAACATTGAAAATGAAAACGAAAATAATAATAATAATAATAATATAATATCCAAGTGGAAACCTCATTCATGCACTTGGGATAGACCTTTGGTTGAAAACCACCATGGAGGAAACCTTAAGTCTACAATAAAGGAATTCCTCCTCATGAAAAACCTATTAGAATAAATGGGGTAAGGCACTAGTGAAAACCGAAAATGGAAACAATAGTTTGACACGAAAAATTAAAAAACAAAGGAAAAAAGGGAGGAAAAAAAAACTTTTGGTTCATAAGTGTTTTCAAATACATAGGCACTAAATATGAATAACAATAGGTTAATGAAGATCTCAAACTATATTGAGAAGAAAATAACTCCAAGATGCCTACACCAATTAAACATTTGGAAGGATTAATGTATATATACAAAAATCATCACAACAAATAAACATTGTACATCCTATTTGAAGTTCTGTTTGCAAGAATAATAATCATCATCTTCATACTCCATGTCTTATCATCCATCTCAAACTTTCTCTATATACTCCATTCCATCATCCTCTTTATTATTGATGCACCATACTAATTATAGCAAGAAGCATTTCCAAGTCCCATTAGCATTTTTCATATTCACCATATTTCTTGCAAAACAATTGTATTTTTCCATTACAAAACAAAGTGCTCTTACTATTGTCGTGGAAAATCATACAGTGCAATTGCTTCCATTGTTGAAGGTTATACATGATACAAATCATCGTGGATGAAAACCTTATTCAAATATATTCAACATACACAACCCAATGTGGTTTGCTAAGAACAACATTGATACCACCAATAACATATCAAGGGGACTATCTTTAGTAATTTCAAGTCTTCGTGAAAGTATTTAGCCTTCCACATCAAATTCTCATATTGTTGATATAATTGGGGCATTACCTTCAACTCTTATGGTTATTGAGGGCAGTGAAAAAAACTCAAGTGTGGCAAAGCCAATATTTACTAAACTAGTATTGAGTCTTGACTCTTGACTAAGAAATTCAAGGCTCAATCATCTTTTCTTCTTCAAGAACATACAATAGAAACCTTTACTAGCTTGTATAGTAATAGTCACTTAAGTGAGCTCCAAAATGCAGAAACAAATTGTTTTCTTCTGGGCTTAATCACAGTGGCAGTAGATGAAGTTCAAGAGAAGCTCATAGGGTCTTATCAGATTATAGGCAATGGTACAAGTAATATTTTGAATGAAATGATAGGGAGAGGATTGGACCTCACTACATTTCCTACATTGCTATTATCACATGTCATTCTAACACTCTCATTATGCATGAAGAATATAGGATCAAGAAGGAAAGGATAGAAAGAATATCACAAAGTAAACGAAGGATTTCAGGAATAGAAATATGGTGAGTAGCATCCAAGAGTGGAGGTGAAATATTCATCATCCTTCTCGTCAAAGCAATGAGTCTATATCGACAAAGTAGGAAAATAGGGAGAAGACAACTTTGGATAGATCTAATGTACCAAAGTAGGCGTAGGAAATCGAAGAAAAAATGGAAAAGATAGGGATTTATAAGAACAAATTATTACTCATTTGGAGTCAAACAGTTGCCAATGGATATTTATTTTGACGCAACCTTACTACAACAAAATTTTGGGCATTACAAGTGAAATCCCTTGCAAGGATGTATCATGTGGCTTAGAGAATGGGTCAAGGGATTTGAATCCATTTTGTTCTCCAAGCGACTTTCGATGGTGGATTCTTAATAAAATACAAGCAGGAGTAAATTTATTTCATTTAAAGGTGGAAGCATTGGAATCTAGAAACAAGGAAAAAAATCAACACCACCTCAGTTTGACCATCAATCTTAATGTGGAACAATGTCAATATTGATTTTTTTTCCAAACTACTTCCATGAGCATGCCAAAAGTTGTTGAGAATCCTAGGATCCCTAGAGGACATCATCATGGTTGGGTGGCCAAAATTTTTCCAGAGAAGATAAAAGAAGAGTGAATCAATAGTTTCACTATAGGAATGAAAATAACAATTTTTGGTAACCATCACACTGCTAAAAATATACACTGATTTTGTAACTAAGTGCTCTCGATTACTGATCACCATTTCAAAATATTACTGACTAGGTTATCTAATATTAGCATATGATTCTTAGCTGCTTTAAATTGCAATATTGTCTTTATTGGCTTTTGATAGGATATCCATGCCTTCGTATCTTCATTACTTTGACCGAAACATAACCAAGATGAAGTGATCATTAAACCACAAAGATATGCATAAATGGGTGATGTTTTCCATTGCTTAGAAACAACAACACGAAGGAATAATACCCATGTGATCATTTCAATTTGCAAATGTAGCAGGATAATGCTCAAGTATGCAAAACATTATATGTTGTGGTCTACATAGTTCATCTATAACACTATCAAAACAAGATTGAGATCATTAACCATTGAGTTGTTGTTGAGTGTTATCTTGTACTTACCTCAAAATTTGCAACAGAAAGAAGCAAAATGTATTTGTAAGCCGCATGGAACCTATATAACTCATGTATTTATATTGTATCTAGCTATTATATGTCATGAGTTGTCGATGGAACAACAATAATGTTACATATGTTGTTCAACATAAAGATAGTAAAATTTCCCCAAGTTGGAGGCAGTTCTTGAAAGCCTACTCTTTATATTTACTACACATTCCTCTAAGGCATTGTGATGGCTTCATGCATGAGTCCCAACACAGTTATGGGGATAACATCTACCCACAAAAATACAAGGAAATTCATTACTAAGGTGACAGTGGTGGTGGATCCCTTTTTTGGTTGGGGGATCTAGTGTGGCCTAGCACCAGGGTACTAAATTTTGTGGTAATAGGAATAAACAAAGACAATTGATGTGATGATATTTACCTTTCATGTTACATACTTTGCATGTAGCTCTATATAGAGTCCATGAAATAGAGGATGTTTTTAGGGTTTGGGAGTGTGGTCTGGAGGTTGTTCTTGTTACTTTGAAGAAAGATTTAATAACTAACATATATAAAAAAGTAGAAATATAATACAACTATGATGCTATGTATCAAGTGATATTTTCTGCTATAATGTTCATTCACAGTTTTCTTTTACTAATAGTGGTGGAGGTGATTTAGTTATTGTAGCCTTGGTTTTCTATGGTGATGATGAATAGACATATGCAAGATGAATATATGTTCCTCTCCTGACATGTAATGCCCAAAGGAACCTGTCATCAACCCAGACTCGCACAACACATTTGTGTTATTATCCTTTATTTTCCATTTAGATCAAGACACTTGTCCCTTCCATTATTACTATTCACTTTGATACATCGTGTACTAGAATTATGGTATTTAATATTCTCCCTGGTTCTTTCAAAAGGGGATTCGTTGAGAAAAGCGAGAGATAAATTGTTTTGACTTTTGAGCAATCTGAATAGGTGCAAAAGTGGAACAATTTCTCTTCTCTTTACTTTCTCGCAATTACAAGGCTTACTGATATCCTTTAGGCAAAATTTTCCATAATTTTTTACTACTATATAACTTGTAATAGATGCCTAAACTACTAGTTATTTTAGAAAACATATACTAGCTAACAATGAGATGTCTTGTTGCTTCCTCTAGTCCTGTGTCATTGCATGCTAGCTCCTGTTATCTCATGCCCGTGGATTTTATCATCTAAATCATCGTGTTGTTGTCCTTATTTTCACATTGGTCTAACATCATCAAATTATAGGCCACCAAAAATGCATCTCTGTTCATTTGTCTAACATCCTTTTATTAGAGGCCATTGAAAGTGCAACTCTGTTCATTGTTCTAACATCATTTTATCAGAGGCCACTGAAACTGCATCTTTGTTCAGTTTTTCAACTAAATTATTTATGAAATTGCATTTTCTCAAGGAGGACCAATTGTTATTTGATTTGCACTAGAGTGTTGATAATTTCTGCAATTTGAGCTACTCATTTCTTCTCCTATCCATTAAATATGGAAATGGGACTGAGAATGGGAGTCTTGTTATCATATACCATGTCTTCATGTTTCCATTAAATCCTCCTTAATTCTAATAAATTTGACATGTTGTGAGACATAGATGACAAGGCTCTAGATATGGGTGAAGATTGTATAGAGAGAGATTGAAAAGGCTCCAAATATGTATTTGTCAGTGAGTAGGTGTGACTCAAAACCACAACTTACAAATAGGATGAGGAGAAAAGACTCTCTGGACCACTTCATAGGGGCTTAGAAACAAATCCATACTCCCATAAATAGAGTATAAACATTGGGAAAACATGTATTACCTAACTAAAACCAAAAATCAATAGACAATGTGTGAACTGAATGTTAATAAGAACAACTACCTTTATGAGAATCAAGATTGGTTGTAGAGGCCAAATAAACATATAATCCCACTTGCAAGGAGTAAATAACAATGTTTTAAACTCAAATTTCCAATCCTCAGAATTTCAAATTCATAACTAGTATGCTTGTATCTAGAGAGATTAGAGATATGAGAAGCCAAATTCTGACCACAAACTATCATATAAGCCCACTTCCAAGGAGTAAAGTACAATGCCGTAAAATCAAACGTAAAATTCTCAGAATTTCAAATTCAAGAGCGACTGCAAATTCTTAAAAGGCCCAAACACACTTCTAGGGGTTGCAACTTATGCATAATGTCTAAGAAATGCCACCACTATGTACGCCTATCGTGTATGCCTATCATTTTTGCCATAATTGTCTCTATTTAGTCTTTCAATTGTTCATAATGCCAACACTTGATATATTTTCTTAACTCCTGCACACCCTGATTTCCCCAAAATTCATCATTGAATGGACTCAAAGTGGAGGAATGATAGCCTTAAGTTGTATTAACTCTAGGTCATGGCCAATTTCAAGTATCTCCTTACACCAATCAACTATTTCCTCCTTTTGTTCGATTAACATTGTAACAACCCATTTCTTCTTCTTCCTTGCATGAGGTATTTAGCCAATAATTTATTGATGCTAGTGACTGCCATATTTTCTCACTACGACTCTTATTAAGCATCCATTGAAGTCAACATTATCAATTGCCTTCAGCATGTCCTCTTTAGTTCAACCGCTTTTGACACTAATACTCTTCGTTAAACTTGCACCTTGCACTATAATTCATGCTGAAGCCCTAACTTCAACATCTACATCATATGCTCTTCAGCTTTCATATCATTATGCTCTTCAAAACCTAAATGATTTAACTCCTCATTTGAGGTAGAGTGTTGTAGATGATCAACCATTGTCACTTGCATTACCCTCACAAGAGTAACACCATTTCCTTGTACATGACAGAAAAAAATTAAACAAACAAATATTGTAGAATAATAGAGGTTGATGCAGTGCATAGCAACAAGGAAATAAAAAACTTTAACGTAAATAGGTGACAAGAAACAAAACTTTAAAAGGAGAGAGTTTATGAAATAGTGTTGATCCCTAACTAAAGATTCATGGTGAGAGAAATATTTGCAGTGACCTATAGTGAAGTATTGTAAATTGAGTTGAAGAAATGGTTCTTCCATTAATGATGGTTTATATTTATAATGCTCCACTGGAAATCTTGATTGATGAGTCCCAAGAATAAAGATACATTGTATGAAATTTTGACAGTGATCTATAGAGCAGTATTGTAAACTGAGTTGCCACAATGGTGCTTCCATGAATTATAGATTAAATGTATAACATTCCATTGGAAATTTTCATCGTGAATGGTCATTGACATGGATTACATATTAAGAATGATGATATCTCTGTCTAGGATTGATTTGATTATGATCTAAGGGCTCTTAGTTGCTACTAGCCAATATTGTTGCTTCTAAAATGTTTAATGGCCTTGGATAATTGATTTGATTAATGGTCATTTTGAACATAGTTGAATAAGTTACTCCTTTGCATTATAGATTGCAAAGTTAGGAGTGGGTCATGGAAATCATTGAAAGACAAGATTACATATTCATGTATGATCAAATGCACAAGGGGAAAGAAGCATTGGGCTCTATATGGACTTGCAGTTATGAATATTGGAACATCATTTACTATAAATGAAATTTCACCAGGGTATAGAAGTAGTTAGTCATATGTTTCAGAATCCCAGTTTGGAAAACTCCCATTATTCTTTTTAGCACTTCTAATTGAAAACAATCTCTAGCAATGTGAGACTGCACTCACTATAATTTGTGCTACTTTGAACATCCATTTGGTTGAAAGGCCTTGGATTTGGTGGTCACACAAAAATTTGAGCATTCAAGAGTCAAATATTTTGAAACAACACTTAACCCACGTTCATCATTTAGATACTATGATTCCATTGAATAATATCCTCTCCTGTTAAAACAATTAAGACCAAAAGATTATTAAATAAAAATCTAAACAATGTTGTTAATAGGGTCGTACCTAGTCAGTGAAAGAGGGGTCTCGTTATCATGCCCACTCGGGTTCAACCCCCCCCCCCAAGTGACTTGTTCACCTCTCGTTGACTGACATGCCTCCACAAGGGGTTGCTTATTGTGTATGGGACCAATTACAAGGCCTATGCAATTTTGGCAAAATAGATACCACCCAGTCATGGTATATTGTAGAGTCCTCAAGCACATCACATCACGTCTCACACCCTTAATCTAACAATCCTTGCACTTTTTTCTTCACCCCATAAAACTCCATAACAAATTACTTTTTTGGAATAAGTGAATCCAATAGTAATTGGATCAAATACTCCACTTATTGTTTTGTGTTTTTGGCTCTCAATTTTGTCTCTATACACTTTGCATTCCTCTATCCTATACACTAAATGAAAGCTTGATTCTATAGACTCAATAAACTCAGGATGTAGCTTCCTAATAGTGTAAGTCCCAATTGATCTAATATACTGGCTAATACTAATATAATTCAAAATAGTAAGAGTAGTCAACTAGTCAAATGAAACACAAAAATGGTGTGTAAAACAGTAAATTCAGTAATCAAACCCTTTGTAAATACCTACTCAAGCTACGTCAATTCTATCTATAAACCATGGATAGGGTGGTAAATTCATTCTATAAAGGGTGTGTACAATAAATGTAGCAATAGCACCTTCTTTCTATTTATTCCTACCTAAGTCTTTATGCCTACTGTTCCTATTACTTAGTCCTAATCAATATAAGAGAGTCTAAATAACTGCTCAGGAAAATGAAGGATTGAAAGGGTGTACCATACAAATTATGTAGACTTTTTTTGCCAATAAATATAATAGAAAACTCAACATCCATCACACAAAATCATAATTTGTATGCTTATACTGGGAAATCACATAAATTCAAGCAAAATACAGATCTCAACATGGTTCATTGCTATAATCTACAAATGGGACCAATTCTTGCCAGCCTTTGTGAGATGATGAATGTAACAATCAAATCTTAGAAGCCCAATTGATTGGAAATGTGTCATGTATACATGGAATTTGTGCATGTGTAGAAGTATCTTAGTGAACACACTTTATGAAACTGTGTAATTGGCCCAATACTTGGGCCCTTGAGAAGTATGGAATATTGCTTTCCAAGCTATATAAAATATCTAGAGTCACACCACATAAATAAGTGCTATAATAGCTTCCATACAAGTTATCAATATTTTTCAACCCAAAATTCTTGTGATGAACAAAAATAGATTCTTACATAATTGCCAATAAATAAAATGGCTAACTCAACATCCAACACATCGGAATAGAATCTGTTAATGCCAATGTTGGGAAAGCACATAAATTCAGATAGAATTCAACTTAAAACATTATTCATCACTATAATATACACATGGAACCAAATCTTACAAACTTGGTTATCGTCACTGAAGCCCAACCTAAAAGTTAATAAAATACACTTTTGATCTTGTTAGAACTTCATATCTCTAACTAATATTTTCAGTGCCAACACTAGACAATGGAAATTGTCTAGCAAATGATTCAACCTTCTTTTTGAGATCAACACTTCTATTTCATAGCTGGAAATTGTCTGACTTAATAAATTCTATAAAATCATTTAAATTTGTAATTTTCACAGATCCCTTAGCCTTAATGGCTATCTGCACCCCCTTGTGAATAAAATCTACAATCTTAATAAAGTCATCCTCAAGAAGCCCATGGGTGGTTAATGTAGGGGTCCCTATGCGTATACCACCAGTGACCATAACACTTTTATCACCTGAAAATGTGAGGTATGAAAGTAAGCTATATCATCCCATGGAGAAAGGAAAATCAATTAATCACTTAAATCTAAATATACAAAGAAAAAATTCATGTAACTTGGTAAAAAATTCTTGTTTAGTGTGATAGAAGCAACATCCAAAACGTCCTTTACTCTTGCACCATCAATGGTCTATCCAAGCCCATTAATATATACCATGTTACATTCAACCAACTAAATCCAATAGAAATCAATATACAAGTAGGCAGTGTACTCCAGCATATGAATAGAGGATCCTTACCAAGGGCCTCAAATCAACTTGAACAAGGTGATTTTCACTACCAACAGACACCAAATTTTAACCCAAATCCATTAAGGCTGTTTGCAAGGGCTCGATAATTTGCTACAACTTACTAAAACTATTTTACCTTAGATAAGAAACAAAATCCATTGAAAAAAAATTCACATGCATGAATTTTATAGAAGCTTAGAGATGTAAGAGTGCTACACGTGTACTTGATAAGCCTTGATCTCTGCAGTTACAACCCATTTTCAATAAACAACCAACCCTCCTATGGTATGGTTATGTGGTCCTCCCTAGAAAGCCACAAATTATTTCATGTATCTTTTAGAAACAAAATGATACAGAAAATCGATATATCCAATATTATGGTGAGTAGGAGAACAATATGGATGATGGAGGAAAGGAAGGAGAACTCAGATTGAACTATAACCCTGGAAAAACTACATTGTTGATGGTTGTCTCTAGGTCAATGCCCAATACTGGTTCCTTCCTAAAGAATATCATGCCTCCCCAAGGACCTCGTAAAGACTAAAAATCACAACCCTCCAATCTAAAAAAGATAAAAATGAAGGGAAAAAGTGAAACAATTGACAAACAATTCAAGGAACCTAATGAGTTTCATCGAAGCTTTGATCTAGTAGTGATAAGAAACAAAAATAACATAAAAAGATGAAAACAGGAAACAAAATCAAAGAAGATGTAAGAGAATCAAAAGGAAAATATACACCTCTTAACTCTATAATCACTCCTCCTATGATGGGAATGGCATATTTGTTTTAGTTCTTCATCGTCTCATGAACATTAATGGGATTCTTTTTCTTCTACAATGGGGAAATGTTATAGATAGATAGCATTAAGATAGATCCAAAAAAAGATTCATCTAATATAGTCATATTTTTAATCAAAAGGGTGAAGTGCAGAGAAAATTAATAACATCAACTCACCTTGTGCGCTGTAGTTGTTACTACATCACAAAAATCAAATGGACTCGCCATTATAGAGGCAACAATGAGACCACTTGTGTGTGTCATTTCCATGATTAAGTATGCCCCAACTCTATTGGCAATCTTCCCAAATCACAAACTTTTTAGTACTAAAAATCATAAAAAATCCAATATTACATACTATAAGAACATATTAATAAAATATGCTAAAATAAACATTGCGGGAAAGACAAACTTTTGAAAGGACTTCTATTATCAAATCTATAGAAATAACCAGTTTCAATATGTCCTGCCTCATGCGAGGGTAATCAATATCTCGGGGATATGCACTAGCACCATCAATGATAAGCTCGATCCTAAAAACAGTGGCATTCTTCTCAAGCATCTCATAGTCAATGAATCCTATAACCCAAGAAAACAAACCCAACCATTAACACTTTGAACACTTCACCAAACTATTGGTTCAATATTTGTCAATCATGGAACGATTTCCCTCCTAATTATTATTAGACTAGAAATGTGAGCTCACCTGTAGACTCATCTAGATGATATGGCATTGATTCAAAGTAAATTGATGTAGCAAATACTCACTTTTTTGCTATCATGAATCCATGAGATAGATGCCCTCCATGTGGCAAGTCCAAACCCTAAATGTTGCAAAGAAATTTTTCACATGTTACATGCCCAAATAGGAATGATAATCTTATCAAAGGAGGTTCGTAGTTCAGAACCATACACACCATAATGTGATGATGTGGTTGGAGGAGAGTTGTATAAACAACAAAATTAGTTGGGGATCGAGATAATGGTTGAAATTTAATACCCCATGTACTATTTTCAATATGGAATGCTTCTAGGGCCCTCTGCTACCAAAGCCTCTCATTTTGGTTATTGAATTCATTGCCACCATATTATCTGCATGGCATAAACAAAGTGCCAAGCCGCTAAGACACAATCACAATCATGATGGTGCCATTCTTCACATTCCAATTTATATCTTCAGGAACTTACCTCTTACCAAAAAGTCCTTCTGAATACTTGTTTGTTAGACATGATCCAACAACTTCCATAACTACCCAAGATGTGAAATTTTCAGAAGAAATAAGTTCCAAGCCATTGAATTGTGACTTCTTTTCTTTCTTAATTATCACATTCATTTTAGGATCGAGCTCACTCGGAGGACGATCTACAAAGCTTTGTTTTCCCTTTGCATAGAGTAATTTACAAACTAGATAAAGAAATCACATTAAATTTAGTACCCTCGGTAACTGAGGCATGGTTTGACAGGAGCATTAATTGTATTACTTAGGTCTACAATTTCTATTTGTTGGCATCCTAGGGGAATCCAAGTCAAGAAGAAAGTCTTTATCAATCCATTCACTAACCATTAACTCAAAAAAAATTTAAATAAAACCGAGGTATTTGACATAGTTCATTAAATGATGATAAGAAGCTTATTTGTAACAACTCAATTCACAAATGAATCTCCTAAGCACCTCCAAGTTAAACTATATTCAACTATGATCTGTGCTTTCTTCATTTGGTCTTCAAATGGTAGGATGATCAAGGATGTCACACAGTCTCTCTATACATGTAGCAATTTCAACAAAAAACAAATACATAAATAAAAAAATCATAGCATGAATTGCGAGCAACATGCACACCTGGGAAGTTGCAAGGTTGCCCCAACATGAATGCCAAAGGATTTCCCATTGTCAAGCTTGTTGTGATACAAAAATCTTTATATGATGGGAATGACCTCAAACCTCCTAATTTTCTGCTTTTCTGTTGCCAGGGAACCTCCAAAACTAGTTGTGAAGTTTTGGGCATCAAATTTGCAGTTGGGTTCAAATTATTTTGACCCAACAAGCCCATCCCTACTGCTCCACCACCCATTATGACCTGCATTGAATACGTTTGCAAATGAAACATGAGTTATCCTCTAGCATCAAAAGTGTAATTGCATAAAAGGAATGTTAGTCTCATGCCAATAGGTCTCATACGATGAATGCACAGGAACCTAGTACATAGACCATTTTTCTCTTCGCTTAGCTACCAAGGACTTATTTCCCTTTCCAAATATCAATAACTATTTTCCAACAAAATATAAAATAAGAATAATATTTTACTATATTCGAAAAGGTTAATATGTTGAAATCATACCACAAAGTGAAAGGAAATCAAATATCTTTCCTCAAACAACCAAATATATAAAGAAAACAATAATAATTATAAAACTAAAACTAGATCTATGGATCTATGCATGAAATGAGTGAAGCGACTAAAAAATTTAGACCAAAACAAACCAAAAATTTCAAACTTGACAGAATCCTCTAAACAAGAAGCAAAAAAACCACTAAAATTTTCTAAGATATCAAAGCTAGACATCAACACAATTTCATGTACTTGAATAAGCCCATTATTTCTTAGTGTTAGACTTCTTAAATTAGTTATTTGTCATTTAATACTAGGACACTATCTATGTGAAAAGAAATAGGTCCCAACTTCTCCTACTTCATTTCCAATCAAAGATCAAATCCAAATGACACTAACTCGTTTCTCTAGGATGGTGCTAAAGTTAAATACACAAAATAACAAAAAATAAAGATATGATAAAAAATAGAGTGACAAGATTGTACTGGTCGAGTGTGACAGAGACAAATAATTCAGACTAGAGAGATTTATAGAATGTGGTAGTTACTAGTGTGTGTCTATTATGCGATTAGTGGTATGGTGGAGAGACCTACCAAGAAGGGACGTTTGTCTCGGAAAAGTATAGTAGGGAGATCCATAGAGAATTTATGTAAAAGGAAGATGACAATTGTTGTCTTCAAGTTGGGTTATGTTATGGTAGAATTTTGTTGGTGATAAGTGGTAACAAAACACTTACATCAATAGGTAAAAAGTAAATTCGAGGCATGAGTTAGATTGACTCATGTTATCTCATCCCCTAATGGTCCTAAGGGCATGCGGGGACTCGAACAACTTAGTACCAGAAAGACTTGAAAGCATGGATGGCAAGACTATACAAAAGAATGTCGGTCTCATGTCAAGAGGTCTTCTATGATGAATGCGCATAAACCTAGTACGTAAACCATTTTTCTCTTCGCTTAGCTACCCATGGCTCATTTCCCTTTCCAAGTATCAATAATTATTTTAAAAGAAAATATGAAATAAGTATAGTAGTCTACAAAGTCATGCCACAAAGTGAAAGGAAATAAAAACAACATTCTTCAAACCATAAAATATATAAAGAAAACAATAATAATTATAAAACTAGATCTATGAATCTAAGCATGAAGTAAGAACTAAAATAATTTAAGGGACTAACATAATATTTGACCAAAACAAATCTCAAAACTCAGTAAGATGCCCCAAACACAAGCAACATATAAACCATTAAAATTTTCCAAGATATCAAAGTTAGACATCAAGGTAGTTGCATGTCCTTGAATAAGCCCATTGATGCATTATGTTAGTCTTGTTAAATTAGTTATTTATCATTTAATAATAGTTGGACACTATCTATGTGAAAAGAAATTGGCCCCAACCTCATCAAATCCAGCTTTATTTCCTGTCATAGATAAGAAACAAACAATTTAATGATTAAATATGAAACATCAATGTTAAAATAACACACCTCAAAGTAATGTCATTGTAATGTTACAATGAAAAATACAAATATAGAACCTATTTTTACCTAAATTTGACATATAGTAATCTTGAATGGTCAATGGGACATGTATATAAAAGTAAGAGTCCTACGGTATTTCAATTTCCTAGTTCTCATCTTGGTCATCATTTTCTATATTATGAACACGATCTTCTCTAAATGAACTGTCATTATGACCCTCAAAAACATTATGTTCTATATCAAGTTCATTAGAGAAATTTTTTATATTGTTTTATCCCCTTCTATCACAATTTGATCGCCAAAGAGTTAGCGCTCTTTCATATGGAAAATTTTCAATGTCATATTTTGTTACATATAATCCTAACATGTATCCACATGTTTATCAAGCTCGTTCCTCAACTTCGACTTCTAGAATCATAATGCACTAAACATTTTCTCATCCTACACTGATCCCAAAATCATGGTTTGACACAAATTTGCTAAGTTGAAATATTTTGATATGTTTTCTTGCAGGTATTGGCTAGCACTTAAAGTAGTCCATAATCTTGTTATAACACCATTTTCATTAGGATTCTTACAAAAAGGATATTGCTTCCACATTCTTTTAGCAAAGCATCCACCTTGTTGATACAATTTTGATGAATCTAAAATACCTTCAATTTGTTCTCCATGTATTGAGATTTTCTTGCAAAAATGGTCTACTAAACATTTTAATCTTTTTTGAAAATTGACTTTTAAAGTTCTTGGACATTGAAAATTGTTCATATTGAGGTTATACCACACACATGGCCTCCAACAATTCATCTTGGTAAATCATTCTCTTATCTCTACTGATAGTGATCTTGCAATTTCTATCAAGTCTTGTCTCACTGAAATCACAATATTATCAAATTGGTCTCTTGACACAGGGAAATATTTGGTGATTCATCCCGTCTTACAAATATAATGAAAGGGAACCATATACCCACGCACTACGATACATAGTATCCATTTTTCATCAAACATCAAAATTTTTTTAGTATTGTCTATATTGATGACCTTAGTCCAACTTTTAAACTCTGGACCAGTAAAAGAGTCTGGCATCATATAGAAATTATAAAATGCAAGACATGTTGGCTTTCTCACATTTGTGTATTCTGCAATATACATTATGCGATTCTGAGACATTTTCATGAGGACATTCATTTCATGTAGCCTAGGAAGAATTCCAGTCAATGTCAATAATGTCTCTATATTAGTTAGTCAAGAAAGAAGATCTTGAGCTTTGTCTACATTGTAGCAATTTTCATACATCAACCCTACCAAAGATTTGAACTCACTAAATAGTCTTTGAGCTAGTCCATTTAATGAGATCCATCTTGTATCAACATCTTTCAATTGTTTTTTTCCATCCGTAACACCATCTGCAAATTGTTGAAACACTAAATATCGTTTGAGAGTACAAGAAAAGTATGCACGAGTCTCATGTACACGATCTTCAACTTTTGAAACAAATGGAAACTTGCTTACTATTTTAAATGCAACATTCATCCTATGAGCCATACAATGAATATTAATCATATATGATGAAGTTGATAGTTGTAGCTGTTAGGACTCTGAATTGTCTACTTTTGACCCTACATTTTGTTATGATATTACTCTTTTTAACCTATGAATTGAAACCCTTGATATCATTTTTGACCTCATCATCCCAAGGTATGAAGTAACTCTCCTCATTTTCTATATGATTAATTATTCAACACATATTCATGTTATCTTTACAATTGATCTTTGGAAATTAGCTAAGTCGCTGACAATTGATTGGAATTGTTCAAAGTCCACAGAATCATGATTCACAGTTGCTGCAACACCAGGAACAACAACTGTGCAGTTGCTGCAACACCAGAAGCAGCAACTGACTAAAGCAGGAAATGTCTTAATTTGCAACAACAACTGTCTGAAGTTGGCAGGACTATACTCGGCCGATGATGATAAAGCATGATCAAGCCAATATAGCCATAGATGCGGGAACACTAGGAACAACACGAAGTATTTTAAGGGATGGTTAAGATGTACCGAATCAGCAACAACAGCAGAATAACTAAGGATAGCACGAGGACTCCGAGCAGATAGATGAAGACCATCCGTTTTTCAACAGCGGAAAGATCCGATTAACCAAGGATGACAAGAATATACATTGTTGTAACAGTATGCTATAACAGGAATCAATTTCCTATTTTTGTACAGAAGAATTAAACTGTAGGACAATCTGTTCTAATAGATGTCTCCTCTATAAAGAGGAGACATCTACAGTTGAAAGTGTTGGCATTATGGCTAAAGTGTTGTCCTTGATGGCAACCCATACAGGTGATGGATCACTGTACTGGCAACCCATACAGGTGATGGATCACTGTACAACAGGTCAATAGCAAACATTGATGAACAGCTCTCAAATATTGAAGAAAATAAGGAGTACGCAGGCACACCGTTCAAAAGGTGCATACACGCAGGCATGTCGTATATAAACTGCGTACATACCCGCAGGATACCCATTCATTGGGTGCGTACCCCCAGTGCACACATTCCAAGGCAGTTAAGCGCCCACACATGGGGTTTTCTCATGGTATTTAGCCGACGGTATTGTGCTATCATGGTTTTGGCCCGTGGTATTGTTTATTTTATTATTATTATTGAGCCCCATGATCCTTGATTTGAGGAATAGCTTACCTATATAAAGCAAAGGAGATCATTTGGCTTAAGCATGTTTTTGGTTGAATATCTTATGAGGGCAAGATCTAGTCTAGATCTAAATAAGGCGAATCTACTGATGGACTAAGATCTCTTCGGCGCATGTTCAGATCTGTAGATCTGACTGTCTGGGTTCTTTCTGAAGTCTTGAAATCATCTATGTCCGAAGGTACACAGGTACAGTGAGAGAAAAGTGCGTACATAAGCAGGAGCGTAGTATTTCAGGTGCGCCGGTACGCAGGCACAGAAGGGTTTCAGGTGCGCCGGTACGTAGGCACAAAAGGGTTTCAGGTGCGCCAGTACATAGGCACAGAAGGGTTTCAGGTGCGCCGGTACGCAGGCACAGAAGGGCTTCAGGTGCAGATGACTGCAGGCAGTTCAATGGACTCAGAGCGAGGTACGCAGGCTAGCAGTTGAGCAGAGTGCGTACTTGTATGCAGGCTAACAGTTGAGCAGGGTGCATACATGTATGCAGGCAAGCAGTTGAGCAGGGTGAGTACTGTAATCAGGTAAGCAGTTGAGCAGGGTGCTTACGTAAGTAGGCTAGCAGTTGAGCAAGCTGCTTACTTCTCTTGAAATCCATGTTTATCCTTGCTGTGTTCTGGGTGTTGAAGTGATGTCTAGTTTCCGGTATTATGATCTTATGACAACCATCTGAAAAGTGATTGAGTATATCTTTATGTGATCTGATGAACTAGATCTGATTGATGACTCTCATTGTATATGTATTGATCTAGTGATTGGGTGATTCAAAAGGTTGTTTGATTATGAGCTTCAATGTGG
>APFE030220070.1:85724-121566 GCA_000404065.3 Pinus taeda
TATCATGGTGTTCATGTGTGTGCCTTATGTGTGATGATCTATTCTATGTTACTGCATCTGTTAACTGATAATATGGTTGATAATGTTCTAATGCACTCATTGAAGATCAATTAACTTAATCATAAGAAGTTGTGGAAGTAGCATATATGAATCTGATTATGGAAATGAAAAAAGTTTTATTAATGTGATAATACTAATTCACCCCCCCTCTCAGTATTATTTCCAACAGAAAGACTAGCATGTGATACCAAACTATTGTAGTGCTGAAGGTCGGAACCTCTGTTGTAATTGAACTCTTGGTAGATGAATAAAGTTTTGTTATGAGCAGTTTGATTTAATATTTGTGTGCAGTGGAATCTTGTGAGAGTGACAGGGCCCACCTTCTTCACAAGATTCACCCATTATTTTCCTGTTAAGTGTGTGTTATTTCTGTATGTGTTTAGCCTTGCTTCTGATATTTCCCTTTTGCTGATACGTTGTTCCTTTAATCAATTGGCGCTGTGAGAAGTGTGTCACCGGTGAATAGGATTTTTGGTGTGTATTGGCGACTGGTCACGGAGGCAGGTGCTGGGCGTCCTTATTCTAAGGACAGGGTCCTGGTCCTCTGTTACAAACAGCCATCATTTTTCCGTAGATTTGTTACCTTTACTCAATTTCATTTCATTTCTGCAATAGTTTAAGACTGTTGTAACGCAGAGTAAGTGTTTGATAGGAATTAGATTTATTATACTACAACTTTTAATGCTTTTGAAATTAAAGTGCATACAGTACGAGGTCACCTTTGAAATAAAATAACTTTCCCGGGTTGACAAATTAATGTGGTACTCGACTGTTAATCAATAACAATTCGAGCGACCAACATTTTGGCGCCGTTGCCGGGGAAGGCGACTAAATTTTTTTAAAGCATTAATGATTTTTCTTTAGAATAACAGGTGCATGAGAGGACGCAAGAAAGCTAACTTCACAGGTGGTAAGGGCACAAGAGGCGGAAGAAAGACTTTCATTGACGAGATCATTTCAAAAGCTGAGACATCTCAGAGAACGAGTTCCTGAAGACCTCAAATCCAGTATTCCTCCCAAACAGATCATCAGACATAGGAAGTACTAGGGCCTGAAAGGAAGCTGGAAACACCGGAGCACATTGAGGAACCAGTAGAGGAACCTGAAGAAACAGAAGATACTAAAGACAGAGCCAGTGATTCGGGGAGAAGAATAATGGAGGATAACAGAGCAGAAGGAAGGGGGGAAAACTCACTTTCCACCCTAGAATTTCCTATTGGGGATCTCCCAAGAGGAGCAGTCCCTATGAAAAATATTCCACCTGCGGAATTGCCTAATTTTCATGGGTTATCCTCTGAAGATCCCGATGAGTTCCTCTTTGAATTTGATATACTGTGTAGAAGTTATGACTATGTAACTCTTGCACAGAAGTTAAAATTGTTTCCAGCAACACTGAAAGGGAACACATTAAGATGATTTATGAGCCTAGGGGCTCAGGTAATTACCACATGGGATCAGATGAAAGAAAATTTCCTGAGCAAATATCAGGATTACTGTCGAACAAGAGAAAGGAAGGAAGAATAGTTTAAAATGGTTCAGAAAGAGGATGAGAATCTGGAGGAAATTGTAGAGAGACTGCAATATAAGCTGCAGCGATCAGATCATCCAACCATGAGTAAGGATATTCTAAAGACAATACTACTAAAAGGAGTACGAGATGACTGCCTAGATATGTTAAATATGCTCGGAAAAGGGGATATTTCCAAAGAACCATTTGATGAGATTATCAACCTCTGCATGCGGTGTTCCAGAGGAGCAGCAAGCAGATCTAAAACCAGGGACAGTACATATTCAAGAATTCAGAAGTCAGCAAGCAGAGGAGCAACACAAGCCGAAATAGGTAATCTGCTTGAAGAATTTAAAACTGAAATGCTAAGCTCCTTTGCTTCACAGATTGATGCTTTGCAGGTTAAAAAGAAACAGGCAGAAGCAGAAGCTGCCATGGCTATCTTTTGCTCCAAATGCAGAGGAAAGCACCCACCACGGGAATTTCCATTGGATAAGGTACCAATCTGTACCATTTGTGAAAAGGATCATGAAACTTAGCAATGCCCTTCTTTGCCAGGAATAAAGGCAGCACTGCAATCAACTGAAGAAGAAGCTGAAGCAGTGTACCTGATGACACAGAGGAGGCAATGGCCGCAAAGACAAGGTATGAGTTCTAACACATCATTTAGTTGTTGGAATAATCAGTCTCCTTTTCAAACAAATTTCCCACCCATAAATCAAATGCAATACCCACCCTTTAATCCAATGCAATTTCCTATGCAGCAACCAAATCCTCCTTTTACTGACCCTACTATGTGGAATCCTTGGACTTTTCAACAACCTTATTTCAATCAATGGAATCCAAATTGGGCAGCCTAGCAGATTCCATTTCCTCAACACCAACAATCTCTTTCCTTACCATCTAATGCCCCGCAGAATAACCAGTCAATTAGACCCCAATTGCCTGTGCAACCTAATCCCAACCCAAACAATAATAAAGCCTTGCAGGTAATCGATATTCAAAGTCAACTTGTCTCCCTATGCAATGTAATGACATCCATTTACGCTCTGGGAGGATAGTTGAACCCATCATAGATGACATTACTGACTCTGAGAAAGAGGAAACTAGAAAGGAAAAGTCATCTAACAAAGAGGAAACTCTTGAATCATCTTCTAACAAGACTGTCCAAACAACAGAGCCACCCTTTCCTGAAAGATTGGCTCTTACTAAAACGTTTGAGCCACTAGCTTTTAACCTTTTAAGAGAACTGCAGAATTTATATGTCAAAATCCCATTACTGCAAGCACTAAGAGATGTCCCTATCTATGCTAGAACTGTTAGGGATATTTGTATTAAAAAGCCTGGAAGAAAAGCCAAGGAACCCCTCACAGTTCATGTGATGGGAGAATTGACTACTTTGATGACAGAAAAAGACCCCCCTGTGAAATATGGTGACCCTGGTCACCCTACAGTAACAGTTCAGGTCGGCAAAACCTTTGTCTCTAAAGTTCTAAGATAGATTTGGTGCAGCAATAAATATTATGACACTCGAAACAACACAATTACTGCAGTTGAAACACTTAATTAGG
This sequence comes from Pinus taeda, assembly GCA_000404065.3. Classification (NCBI taxonomy): domain Eukaryota; kingdom Viridiplantae; phylum Streptophyta; class Pinopsida; order Pinales; family Pinaceae; genus Pinus; species Pinus taeda. The sequence goes on from APFE030220070.1 coordinate 88,863, forward strand.
GAAACTCCAAACATTCTAGAGACTGGCTGACCGCTCTACAATTAAACCAGAGGAGTCATTGAAGACCTGGTAATTTCCGTAGAATCTTGGAATTACCCAGCTGACTTTGTGGTGTTACAAACTAAAACAAAGTTGGGGGGTCATCCATTAATTCTAGGAAGACCTTGGCTGGCTACAGCAGATGCTTTCATTAGCTGTAGGTCTGGATCAATGACAATATCTAATGGGCAGGAAACCAAAAATCTGACTCTTTATCCTCATGCCACACCCATGATTAATAATGATAATTCAATTTGGGTAGATTATGAGGATGAGGAAACCCAAGCTATCTTAACTGTTGGACAAGCTTTAACCCTCAAAGACTCAACCGAAGATGAATTAATCAGCAATTTTATTTCTAAACCTTCTTCGGTCAGCTCAGAAATACATAATCACCTCACTACAATCCTAGAATCTGAATCCCAGAACAACCTTGAAACTAAAAATTTACCTCAGATATTAGCTGATAACCCTTCCAAAAGTATAACAGTAGAAATTGAACCAGGTAAAACATTAAATATAAATCCTAATTTAACAGAGGATAAAAAACAATAGTTAATGAAGTTACTCAAAGAAAATAAAGAAGCATTCGCTTGGGATTATACAGACATGAAAGGGATTTCTCCTGAACTATGCACTCACCGTATTTATATTAAAGAAGGATCCCGGCCAATTTGTCAACCCCAAAGACGAATGAACCCGAATTTAAGGGAAATAGTAAAAGAAGAGCTTCAAAAATTGTTAAATGCAGGATTTATATATCCCATATCTGATAGTGAATGGGTTTCTCTGCTGGTAATAGTACCCAAGAAAAATGGGAAATGGCGAGTATGTGTAGACTATAGAGCCCTAAACAAGGCCACCCAGAAGGACCATTTCCCTTTACCATTCATTGATCAGGTATTAGATAACTTGGCTGGTAAGAAATTATTTTCCTTTTTGGATGGATTTAGCGGATATAATCAGATAAGGATTGCACCCCAGGATCAGGATAAAACCACTTTTACTAGCCCTTGGGGGACCTTTGCTTATACGGTTCTTCCATTTGGCTATGTAACGCCCCAGTAACATTTCAGAGAGCGGTGATAAGGGATCTTTTCTGATATGATAAATGATTCCTTAGAAATTTTTATGGACGACTTTCACTCCTTATGGAACAACCTTTGAAGATGCCCTGCAGAATCTTGAAAAAGTACTTAAGCGGTGTATAGAAGCACATCTTGCCTTAAGTACTGAGAAATGCCATATGATGATGAATGAAGGCATTGTATTAGGCCACTTTGTTTCATTTTTAGGAATTCAAGTCGATCCTGCAAAAATTCAGGTAATTTTGACCCTCCCTATACCCAAAACCCAGACGGAAGTGAGGAGTTTCTTAGGACATGCAGGGTATTACAGAAGATTTATCAAAGACTTTTCTAAGATAGCTTCTCCTCTGTTTGTGTTACTAACAAAAAATGTTGAATTTAAGTGGACTGATGATTGTGAAAAAGCATTTGATCAGCGTAAACATCAGTTGTCCATAGCTCCCATTTTGAGAGGACCAGATTGGGCACTCCCTTTTCACATATCCTCTGATGCCTCAGACACTGTCATTGGAGTTGTCCTGGGACAGGAAGAAAATTGTCTTCCCTATGCCATTTATTTTTTTAGTAAAAACATGACTCCCGCAGAACTTAATTATACAGTCACTGAGAAAGAATTTCTAGCAGTTATTTATGCTATCAACAAATTTCGGCATTACATTACTAGTTATACTACTTTTGTGCATACCGACCACTCGACCATTAAATACCTAATGAATAAATCAGTTACAAATGCTCGAGTCACTAGATGGTTACTGTTATTACAAATATTTGATATCACAATTGTAGACCGACCAGGAAAAGAAAATGTAGTTGCTGACTTTCTTTCTCGGTTAAAAACTAATGAAAATATTCCAGTAGATGATTCTTTTCCCGATGAGTATTTATTTGCAATCTCTGCTCACTCACCTTGGTATGCAAACATTGCTAACTACTTAGTTGCAGGAAAATTACCATCACACCTATCACATAGAGAAAAAAGGAAAATTATTCAGCAGAGCGCTAGGTACAGCTGGATAAGCGTCTGTTTGTTTCACACACGACTCGATCAGGAGATCCGGAGATGCATTGGTGAAGATCAGATTTATGATGTATTGAAAGCTTGCCACGATGGACCTTGTGGAGGACATTTCGCGGATAAAAGAACAACACACAAGGTTCTCAGGATGGGATATTACTGGCCCTCAATTTTTAGAGATGCAAAGAAATATGTCAAGGCCTGTGATAGCTGCCAAAGAATAGGCTAGCCTAATCACAGGGATGAGATGCCACTCAATCCCCAGGTAATTCTTGAACCATTTGAAAGATGGGCACTAGATTTTATAGGTCCCATTAATCCTCCATCTAATCAAAGAGTTTACATACTAGTATGTACAGATTACATGACTAAGTGGGTAGAGGCCAAGGCACTTATCAAAGCTAATGAGGAATCAGTACTAACATTTTTATTTGAAGAAATCTTCGTTAGGTTTGGGTTGCCTAGGGAGCTAGTCACTGATGGAGGACCTCCTTTTAATTCTCATGGCTTCAAAGACACATTGCAGAAATACCATATTAAGCATAGAATGACTACACCTTATCACCCCCAGTCAAATGGGTAGGTGGAAAGCACCAACAAAGTCATAGAAGCTATTCTGACAAAAACAGTAAAGGAGAACATGAGGGACTGGTTTCAAAAGTTGCCTGAAGCACTTTGGGCTTATAGAACCACCTGGAAGAACACCACAAGCTTTTCACCCTATGAGTTAGTTTTTGGTAAAAATGTTTTTTTCCCTTTGGAGTTTGAAATCAAAACTTTGAGAACTGCTTTAGCTGTTAACCTTGATTTGACTGATGCACAGATAGCCAGGTTGCAGCAGTTGCAGGAGCTAGACGAGAAAAGATTGGATGCCATCCACCAAACAACCATGATTCAGCAACAAAGAACCAGATGGCATGACAAAACTATTAAGCAGAAGCAGTTCCAGAAAGGTAACTGGGCTTTACTGTATGACTCCCGTTTCGAGAATTTCCAAGGTAAATTGAGAACAAGGTGGCTAGGACCTTATGAAATAGATGTTGTATTTCCAAACGGAACAGTCAGACTTTTAACGATTGATGATAATAGAACACCGTTATTAGTGAATGGATATCGACTTCGTCCATATCAACGACCTGTTTCTAAGGAGGATTTCAAAGCCACCTACATGGCAGAATTACACTATGTTTTTTTGGGGGAATTTGCTTCCCCTCAAAGCACTTAAATTTCTGTTCATTTATTTATTCTTATATTAGATTTTTGAACTAATAATCCCTGCCAAGGGCTTGCTATGTTACAATTAGTTGTTTTGCAGATCTTACTTTCGGAGGATGGTTGAGAACAAAAATCCTAAAAGGATCACTTTGCAGCTTGGGAATGCTTTTTGGATCATAAGTCAAGTTTTACACCTTTTTCCTGTTGATGCAACACCATTCCTTGTTGCCGCAACACCATTTCCCGTTGCTGCAACACCATTCCTCGTTGCTGCAACACCATTTTCTGTTAATGCAATATCATTCCTCGTTGCTGCAACACCACTTTCTGCCATTCCCCGTTGCTGCAACACCACTTTCCACCATTGACCGTTGCTACAACACCACTTTCCGTCATTCCCTGTTGCTGCAACACCACTTTCCGTCAATACAATATCATTTCTTCGTTGCCATAACACCACTTACCGCACGAGCTTATGTTTCGGCAAAATATCACTTTTCAGCACTGCAACACCAATCCCAGCACTTAACGAATCATCATCCTGATGGAACATATTCCGCTGCATTCAAGGGACCAGCCAAGCACTCTAACAAGTACACGTCGTCACTGCTACTTCCCGTCAGATCGCTTGTGTTTTCACGATTAAAAACCCGTTCAAATTATGATTAAGCCAGAAAAGACAGGATAAGACTTTTGCGTGCGACTAAAGGTAAAAAGTAAAGATACACATGTTTAAGTGTGAATATTAATTTATAGTTAATGCGGAGATGTGATACAACTGCCGAAATCATTATACTGCTAATCAAATCATTCAGCCGTAGATTTGGGGGGGATTACCAAAATATCATAATTATTCCATAACACGTTAATCTCCGCCACCCTTATTCCTCGCGGTAATATCTAAAACTCACTCTACCGTGGCATATCCTCATTTGTAACGGTTTGCTCTATTTCAAACTCGGAAACTAGGCTCTGTATCATGTATTGTTCGCTGAATCAACAGCTATGGGAGGAAATCTGATTACTTATGAACTTGGCACAACAGTGCTACTAGAACTCTACCCCGAGGTTTATCAAATTTTTCTGCAGGCAGGATGGGTAGATTACTTCAGAAGACTTCCAGACTTCAACACACAGCAAGTGTTGGAGTTTGCATGCAATTTGAGAGAAGGATTTTCGACAGTCCAGGGAGTACGTATACCGGTAACAGAGGAAGATGTAGCCCAACTCTCTGGGCTACCAACTAACGGTATACGATGGTTCAGCAGGAAACATGTTATTCTGAATGTGCAGCAAGGCTTCTTTCTATCAGGCGAACACGCAGAAGCTAAAGGCAAAGGGGTCGCTCTTCAGTCACTACCTCCACCATGGCCAAAGGTCGCGGAGTTTGTCAAGCAATATTTAACGTGCGAAGGTCGTTACCAGGTAATTTACCAACACGACTTCATTTTGTTAAATCATTTGAGGCATCGACAGTTGATAAACATGCCCTATTATCTATTGGGTTGTCTGAAAAACATGTCACATTATGTTGAAAAAGCGAAGCATCCAGCCCTTTCCCTCAAACACCATAGGTTAGCCCAACTCTTAATAAATAGGGGATTTGCTCTAATCCACCCACCCCCTGTCATTAATCCTCCCTAGAAAATAGAAGATCTTCAGCAGGAGGAGGAAGTTCCCCAGCAGCCGGAACAAGTACCCCAGGAGGAAGTTCCCCAACAGTCGGAACAAGTACCCCAGGAGGAAGTCCCCCAGCAGCCAGAACAAATAACCCTGGAGGTCCCCTAGCAGCCAGAGCAAATACCTCAAGAAATTCCTCAACAATTAGCAGTAGAAACACCCCTGCAGAGGACCCCATCCCCCAATGAAGCGTAACCATCTACCCTTGTGCTTTATATTTCCACTGATGATTCTGAGGATAATACCCCCATCATTTCTTTTAAAAGGAAAAAACAGCAGGAAACTGAAACTCCACCAAAAAGGAGAAGAACTAGGGCTTCATTCAAAGCAGCTGCTAGTCCTGATAGTTTCCCCAGCCCAAAGGAAAGTGACCGAAAAAGAAAAATTGTTGATTTTCCTGCCTCCTTAAAGAGGCAGAGAAAACGGTCAACCGCAGCAGTTAAATTTACCAGCCCTCTGATTCCCAGTTCTCCACCTATTATCCTAACACCCCGTATTCCAATCATTCCAGAACAGTCCCTTTCCTCACCCTCTGCGGCTGAGATGCAGAGCGTGGACAGCTTTGTGACAGCGTTTTTAGAGGCAGTTGATACACAAGAACCACTTGCCGAAAAATCTAAAACAGACACCCAAGATGATATTGGGCAAGTGGCTGCTACACAAGAACCAACCACTGACCCAACATGTGACACGCAAGAACCACCTGTTGGGGATGAAAATGCCCAAATGAACGTGGAACAACAATCATCTCACCCACTAGAGCCTGCAGATAGGCAAGCCCCGCCTACCATAGCTTCCCTGCAGGAAGAAATTGAGTTTTTAAAATCTCAAATTAAAGATTATCAGCAGGAGATAATAATGGTTAAGGAATCCTACCAGAATGAATATAATCTCCACTTCTTAACACGGGTAGCAACGGTAACAGAAAAGAGTCAGTATAATGAGTACATGTGCAGTGAGTGTGGGGAACTGTACACTCAAGCAGGATATAAGGTAATACAGGTCCCAATGAATGAAGCTAATCTGCCACCCCCTACTGCTACAGAGAAACCTGTTGTTGTAGTCAAAATAGAACAACCTGCTATCACACAAGAACCAGCAGGAAGAGCAGCAAAGGAAAAGCAACAACCTGCTGTCACACAAGAACCAGCAGAAGTTGGAGGAGTAGAGAAAGAAAAACCCGCTATCACACAAGAACCAGCAGGTTTTCTAAAAACTGTAAAAGAAGAAACAGGGCAACCTGCTGTTACACAAGAACCAGCAGGAGCTGCAGGAGCAGAGAAAGAGCAACCTGTTGTCACATAAGAACCAGCAAGAGCTGCTGGAGCAGAGAAAGAACAGCATGTTGTCACACAAGAATCAGCAGGTTTTCCAACAGTTATGGAGGAAGACATGGTACCACCGCGGCCCACCCAAACTACTATAGAACAGAGATCCTTTATTGACGCTTATGCACAGACTGAAGTCACTGAACTCCACTGTGTCAAGGATGCGTATGCACAGACTGAACTCACTGGACTCCACTGTGTCAAGGATGCCTATGCACAGACTGAAACTCCTTTTGTCAGAAATGCTTACATGGAGACCTCTAGCTTTCAACAGCTAAAGGACACATGGAGAATAGAATATGAGCTTTCACAGGGGAAGGCATTCCAACAGCAGAAATCAACCTGGTTCAACTATGCATATAGGAATTGGGATGCATTAGAACAGTCTAGAGCCCAGCATAAAGAAAATAAGGAGGTAAAAGCTAGGCTATCCCGTGCCTTTGATCTGCTTCAGAGGGTATTGGCTACAAGAAAGCCCTCTTTTAACTATGCAATATTCTTGAGAGAACGCCTGGCGTTCTTGCAAATAAAAGCAATAAGAGATGGAAGACTGTACCAAGTTAATACACCTGACCAGTTTATTACAACATTCAAGGAAGCACCACATAATGATCAAAATTTGCTTTGTGAACTCTATCTTTACAATGAGGCTATGCCCGAAGATAGAGTGATGAACATACTTCCTGTTGTTGGTGATATTCAAATAAGAGCATTTATCTCTTTTCTAGCTAATCAATTAACTTGGAAAAATGCCTACATGTCAGCAGAACATAATGAGAACAACTGCCTCCTATGGATTCGAAATGAACCACACAATCCAGCTACTTTCATTGCACAGCATCGAAATTATGTAAGTAATCTAGAATTGGCTGACCATATAAAGAAGCTATAGGCAGGGGTTTTGCAGGACTGCCAACATTATGTGAAAACAAAAGGGGCACTGGCCGTTGAAGCAAACAAGTTATTCTGGGAACATTGTCCCAGAGAAATACAGGAATACCACCCCTACAATCCCCTCAATCTCCAGGTAGCGATTTCACGCATACCTTATTATGTTAAATGTATGGAAAACTGTGCGGAGAAGTGGATCGGCTACCATTTTCATTTCCCTCTCTTATGGTTACCTGGTCGGCAATATAAAGCTCATTATAAACTAACCAAGAAGGAGGAGGTAGCAGCATGGAAATAGATACAGAATGTTCAGGGATTCAGAAGCAAGTCGGATAAAGCCTTCTCGAGCTACTGTATCAGCAACTTACACTATTCATCCCAGTTCTTCGATTCAGATTCAGACTAAACGTTGCATGAGGATATGCAACCCTTTCAGTTGGGGGGGATGTTAGGACTCTGAATTGTCTACTTTTGACCCTACATTTTGTTATGATATTACTCTTTTTAACCTATGAATTGAAACCCTTGATATCATTTTTGACCTCATCATCCCAAGGTATGAAGTAACTCTCCTCATTTGCTATATGATTAATTATTCAACACATATTCATGTTATATTTACAATTAATCTTTGGAAATTAGCTAAGTCGCTGACAGTTGATTGGAATTGTTCAAAGTCCACAGAATCATGATTTACAGTTGCTGCAACACCAGGAACAACAACTGTGTAGTTGCTGCAACACCAGAAGCAGCAACTAACTAAATTAGGAAATGTCTTAATTTGCAACAGCAACTATCTGAAGCTAGCAGGACTATACTCGGCCGATGATGATAAAGCATGATCAAGCCAATCCAGCCACAGATGCGGGAACACCAAGAACAACACGAAATATTTTAAGGGATGGTTAAGATGTACCGAATCAGCAACAACAGCAGAATAACTAAGGATAGCACGAGGACTCCGAGGAGATAGACGAAGACCATCCGTTTTGCAACAGCAGAAAGATCCGATTAACCAAGGATGACAAGAATATACATTGTTATAACAGTATGCTATAACAGGAATCAATTTCCTATTTTTGTACAGAAGAATTAAACTGTAGGACAATCTATTGTAATAGATGTCTCCTCTATAAAGAGGAGACATCTACAGTTGAAAGACTAGCATGTGATACCGAATTATTGTAGTGCTGAAGGTCGGAACCTCTGTTGTAATTGAACTCTTGGCAGATGAATGAAGTTTTGTTCTAAGCAGTTTGATTTAATATTTGTGTGCAGGGGAATCTTGTGAGAGGGACAGGGCCCACCTTCTTCACAAGATTCATCCATTCTTTTCCTGTTAAGTGTGTGTTATTTCTGTATGTGTTTATCCTTTCTTCTGATATTTCCCTTTTGCTGATACGCTGTTCCTTTAATCGATTGGCGCTGTGAGAAGTGTGTCACCAGTGAATAGGATTTTTGGTGTGTATTGGCGACTGGTCACGGAGGTAGGTGCTGGGCGTCCTTATTCTGAGGACAGGTTCCTGGTCCTCTGTTACAAACAGCCATCATTTTTTCGCAGATTTGTTACCTTTACTCAATTTCATTTCATTTCTGCAATAGTTTAAGACTGCTGTAACGCAGAGTAAGTGTTTGATAGGAATTAGATTTATTGTACTACAACTTTTAATGCTTTTGAAATTAAAGTGCATACAGTACGAGGTCACCTTTGAAATAAAAGGACTTTCCCGGGTTGACAAATTAATGTGGTACTCGACTGTTAATCAATAACAATTCAAGCGACCAACAGTAGCCTAACACAAAGGCCATTCCTTTGTCATTGCATTACCAATGATCCATCTTCTCCAACACATACCAACTTTTTTGGTAATCATTAAATGATCCATGCCACTTTCCTTCAAACCATTAAGAACAAGTTCATAAATATTTTCAGCTGTAGAAGTCTCTCTCATCTTTTTAATACCAAGTAGATAGGAATGCCTAATATGGTATTCACCATATAAATTATCATGCAAATCCATCAAGTATTATCTATAGCCGTAACCTCATCCAAAGAAAATGCCAAAAACCTAGCATTTGCAATCTTCTCTTATAAATCATCCTTTTCTACTTGAGCTAGATATCTCACCCATTCCCAACCAATGGTTATAGACCATGTAGGTTTTAGCCCCGTACAAAAATTACCTGCATACGAATTCTAAAACACAGAAAATAAACAATGCGAGAGCATAACACATAAACCACATATACACAGATATTTTCTCCTGGATCCCAAAACCGCGACTACCTGCTTGATTTTTCATTATGTTCCTTTCAATGTTACAATACATATTTATACATGCCGAAGCATCCAATACCATGGACCGAAAACTATCACGTCCAAAACCATGTGTGAAAATCATGCACAAAACCACAAGTAGGTTCAACCAACCTAATATAGGATACAAAAAAAAAAAAAATCATGGGGCGCTGCCCTGAACCCCATAGATGGGGCTACTCACCCCCCACAAACCCTTCGGACAGGGGGGGCTTCCGCCCCCCCTCTAACCCCCTGATTCACTACATGGGCTAGTCATGGAAAGAATAACACAATCCAACATTCTCCCACTTGTTTTCTTTCCATAGGGGGCCACAAGAGAGCTTAGTCATTTATCTAGCCCTGCAACGCCCATTGTTTCTCTACACCAAGATAACTTCTCAAAGCTCACATATTTTGTCAATGCATCTGCCGTATTCTTCAAAGTGGCCACTTTTACGAGCAACACCTTTTTGTCTTCTATCATATCCCTCACAAAGTGATACTAAACATCAATGTGCTTTGTCTTTGAATGGTAAGCAGGATTATTTGCCAAGAAAATTTCCCTTTGGCTGTCACAGCCTATCCTTATAGCTCCCTGTACTAACCCCATACTTGAATACAATCTCTACAACCAAAGTACTTCCTTTCTTGCATGAGTGGCTGCCATGTATTCTGCCTCTTTAGTTAATAGTGCCACTAAAAATTGTTTCTTACTCATCCAACTGACTGCACCTCCAAATAGGTTAAACACATATCCACTTGTAGATCTTCTTTGATCCAGATTTCCAGCCCAGTTCGCGTCAACAAAGCCATGGATATCCAAAACTCTATCCAATCCTGGTCTTCCTTGGTAGCACAAACCATAATCACTAGTGCCATACAAATACCTGAAAACCCGCTTCACTGTTGTCCAATGCTCCTTCATTGGTTTTGACATAAAGCTACTCAATACTCCCACTGCATGTGCAATTTTTGGTCTAGTATAGACCATCACATACATCAGGCTATCGACTGCACTTGCATATGGAACACGGAACATATCCTCTTCCTCTTCTTGTGTCTTGGGACACTGTTCAGCAGATAACTTTACACCTACAAGAATAGGAACCTTCACTGATTTACTATCCTGCATATTAAACCTTTGCAATATTGTCTCGACATACTTTCTCTGGTTTAACCAGAGCTTCCTCTTTGCCCAATCTCTTTTAATTTCCATGTCCAAAATATAGTTTGCAGCACCAAGATCTCTCATGTCAAATTTGGAGGACAATTGTGTCTTCAAATCTTGGATAATTTCTTTGTCATTTACAACCAGCAACATATCATCCACATACAAGACCAGATAAATAACATGGTCACCAATTAATTTAAAATACACATAGTGATATGCTTTTCTTCTGGTGAAGCCAAGTCCCCGTATAAATGTATCAAATTTTTGATACCACATCCTTGGTGATTGTTTTAACCCACACAAATACTTCTTTAACTTGCATACCAATTCTTTCTTACCCTTCACCACAAAGCCTTTAGGCTGCTTCATGTAGATCTCCTCTTCTATATCCGCGTGAAGAAATGTTGTCTTCACATCCATCTGTTCTACCTCAAAATAAAAAGCAGTAGAAACAGATAAAAGTAATCTAATAGAAGCTACCTTAGCAATAGAAGAAAAAATATCACCAAAATCAATTCCCGACCCCTGGGAATAACATTTTTCTACCAATCGAGCTTTGTATTTCTCCACCTTTCCTTCTGCATTTGTCTTCCTCTTGAACACCCATTTGCTGGCAATGGGTTTCCTTCCAGCCGGCAACTCCACTAGATCCCAAGCCTCATTTTTGTGCAAATATGCCATTTCATCAACCATGGCCTCTTTCCAGAGTTTTCCATCCTCTAAATCTACTGCTTCGTCATAGTTCTGGGATCATCATCAGTACTAGATAAAGCAAAATTTGAACAGAAAGTAGATGGACTATACCTTTTTGGTTTCCTTTTTTCTCGAACTGATCTTCTCACAACCGGCGTTTGTGGCTCTTCATCTTCTGATTCCTCCTTTGCTGTAGAGTCTAATTCTTCCTCCTTTAGCTAAAACTCTATCTTCTCAGGTTCCTTTGGTTGGGCTTCATGTTTAATAACATCTTTCACCTCTATGAACACCACGTCTAGGTTGTACACAACCTTCCTTGTTACTGGGTTCCAAAGCTTATAACCCTTTAAACCATCCTTATACCAAAGAAAGATGCACTTTTCAGATTTACTATCCAAATTGGTTCATTTCTCGTTTGGAACATGTACATATGCATCACATCCAAATACCCTCATATGTGAAAGAGAAGGTTTCTTACCAGTCCATACCTCTTGTGGAGTATTATCCTCCAACGCTGATGAAGGTGATCCATTTCCCAGGTAACACGCTGTCTCCACCAACTCTTCCCAGAATTCTTGTCCTAACCCAGCAGCACTGAGCATGCTTCTTGCCCTTTCCATCAACATCTTGTTCATTCTTTCTGCAACTCCATTTTGCTGAGCTGTATATGGAGTAGTCTTCTACCATTCTATACCACACTTATTACAGAATTCTTCAAATTCCTTACTGCAAAACTCTCCACCGTTATCTGTCCTCAACACATTTATCTTCTTCTATGTCTAGTTTTCCACTAGAGCTTTAAATTCTTTAAACCTGTCAAAGACTTCAGATTTCTTCTTAAGGAAATATATCCATGTATTCCTTGAGAAGTCATCTATAAATGATACATAGTACACAGACTTACCCAGTGATGGAACCTTCACAGGTACAAACACATCACTTTCCACAAGCTCTAATATCTGTTTCGCCCTCTTACCATCGGAGGGGAAACTCACCTGATTCTACTTCCCATATACAAAATTTTCACAGAAATTAAAATCTAGAGAGCTATTACTCATACCTTCTACCATACCTTTACCATGAAGTATTCGAAGGCCCTTCTATCTAATATGTCCAAGCCTTTGATGCCATAGCATGGTCTTCTCTCCAGAGACCACTAGATTTTTTGCGCCACTTTCAGGAACCACAGAACTGCTGCACCCATCAACAACAGTTCTACCTTGCAGCTTGTACAGAGTTCCAATCTAAACTCCCCGCATCAATACCAATGCTCCGCAAACCATCTTGTAGGTATCCTTCTCAAACATTGTTTTAACACCTGCATCATCAAGCTTGCTTACAGAAATCAGATTTATGGCCAATGCAGGAATATGTAGAATACATGGAAGTGTTCTAACCCTTCAACCTTGCAACTTCAACTTTACTTTTCCATGACCAATGATTCTAGCCTTCTTATCATCCCCGAAGAAGACATCACCACCATCGTATTTCTCATACTCACACAACCACTCTCTATGGGGAGTGAAGTGAAAGGATGCACCTGAGTCAATCAACCATGCCCCATGATCTTCATGTATATTTGAAGAAGCCAAGTACACATCCCCACCTTCCTTTGAGGTGGTTTTCGCCTCTCCAGAAGGAGCATCATCAGATCCCTTTCCTTTGTCAAGAGCTTTAGATTTACAGTCCCTTTTGTAGTGCCCTTCCTTTCTGCATTTCCAGCACACCACTTTTATAGGTTTTCCTCGAGATTTAGATCCCCCTATAGATTTAGATCTCCCATTCGATGAATTATTTCTATTTCTGTTATGGGACCGTCCTTGTATCGACAAGGTGTCACCATTCTGGCTCTCCATATTTTTCTGTCTCATCTCCTCCGTCAGCAAGGATGAGACTATTTCATCAAACTGCAAGGCAGTTTCATTGCTACCTATTGCAATAACTAGACTATCCCATGAATCTGGTAGAGAACACAACAAACTAATGCACTTATCTTCATCTAAAATTTTGATATCAACAGATGATAATTGACTTACCACAATATTAAACGCATTCAGATGCTCTGTCACCAAGTCTCTATCTTTCATCCTTAGGTTATACAACTTTTTTCGTAGGAACAGTTTATTCACCAGAGACTTAGATTGGTACAAAGTCCCTAACTTGTCCCACAAATCCTTTGCTGTAGCTTCCCCTAATACATTCAACAATACTAAATCTGAGACACACAATCGTATTGTGCTCTTTGCCTTCCGATCCAACTTCTTCCATTCTTCATCAAACACTCTCGTTGGTTTAGTACTCGGATTTACCACGACCCAGTGATCTTTATCCACCAACAGATCCTCCATCTTGAGTTTCCACAACTCAAAACTCTTACCATTAAATTTCTCAATCTCTATCTTTCCACTGCTCGCCATCTTCTTTCACCAGCAGAATTGATCCCGCAGATCTCCCACTGAACAGGGTCTACCACAGGCCTGAGTGAAACCCCTCAACAACAAAGGCATCCCCTTGAAGCCAAAACAGCTCTGATACCAAATGTAGGTTTTAAATCCCTACAAAAATTACCTGCATACGAATTCTAAGACACAGAAAATAAACAATGCGAGAGCATAACACATAAAACACATATACACAGAGATTTTCCCCTGGATCCTAAAACGGGGACTACCAGCTTGATTTTTCATTATGTTCCTTTCAATTTTACAATACATATTTATACATGCCTAAGCATCCAATACCATGGACCGAAAACCATCGCGTCCAAAACCATGTGCGAAAATCATGCACAAAACCACAAGTAGGTCCGCCCAACCTAATATAGGGTCCGAAAAAAAAATTCCCAAGGCACTGCCCTGGACCCCATAGATGGTGACTACCCTCCCCCCTCAAACCCCCCTTTAACCCCCCTGTTGCGCAATCGACACAGTGAAGGGGGGGCTCCGCCCCCCTCTAACCCCCTGGTTCACTACGTGGGCTAGTCGTGGAAAGAATAACACAACCCAATAGACTAATGAGAAGATGGAAAGTTTGGCACTTGAAAAAAATATAGAAATTTCATGTGATTTGGATAATCTATCATAGGATAACCTTTAGATAAGATGTGAATTAAAATGCTCAATTGTATCGTCTTGGATAACAAACTTCTTTCCATCGTCTTTTCAAATAGAGATGTGATGGTTCCTCCACTTGCCTCAAGTTTCCTCTGACTTATTAAATATTTTTTATATTCTTCTGCATATTCAACATGTAGACATTCCTTAAAATATTTCCATCTAACAATAGATTTCTCTTTACCATTTACAATTTTCTTTTCACACACCTTTCATGCATGCTTTTGTACTGTATCTAGCTTCATCTGAAATTTCACTACCTTTTGAGTTTTCCAACTACACACATTACATCTAACTTGTCGGAAAAACTTGTTCTCATTTGTAGAAGGCATTTTTTCAATAAATGGAAAACCTGAGACCCAATTTTCTTAGAATTGTCTCCCTATGGTCCACTACCCTCTTTTCCTTTTCTACGAATCAATTGTGTCACCTTCCAAAGAAAAATATTTAACATTTTCATCATCAATTTCTATTGAAACTGCATTTATCTCATCTTGATCACTTGAGGAACCTATTATTTCATCCATCATATTGATTTCAAATGCATTTCCATAAGAGTTAACCTCTCTCTCAGTAACAGATTGTTCAAAGGAGCTTGAATCATGAAGATAATGTGTATTTTTTGGATGAAGCCTTTTGAAAGTATGAAAATACATCCATTTTCGTTGATGGTTTCTTGCCACGATTATCTTTTGACATCTCACTGAATATTCCACAAGTAAAATTTCAAATCGATCTGCAGACTTGCATTAACAATTTCCAAGAGTTGAGATATGCTTGATATAAGTTCACTTGTTCATAGAAAATAGAATTGTACTTTGCAAAATAATTGTTAAGTCAGCATTGAAACAACATATATTAGAAATTGAATTTTGAGGAAAAATGGAATTTCACAATTTTTTTGAACAATGATAATGGGAAACTATTAACTTTTAAGACATAAAATATAATAATTCATTTGTATAACATTGAAACAACATCATCCTTGTAGTTGTATCTTAGTATTTTTGGTTTACTAGTTTGGCTTGGGTCGATATCCATGCTAGATATCTATGGGTGGGCTTTGAATCATTCCCATTCCATGCAGTCAGCTATTTGGACAAATTCTATTAGAAAAATTAGCAACTCTTTCAATTCTGTGCAGAAAATAGAATATTAATACTCATGGATTTGAATGTAGGCATGATCTAGCATGAAATCCATTGCTAAATTAGTAAATTTCATATGGATTTGTTGTATAATTCCCTTGCTATTTTACTATTAAACACCAACGATTTCATACACTCAATGTGGTACTGTTAAACACCAACGATTTCATACACTCAATGTGGAACCAAGAACATTAACACTAGTTTAAATGCAACATATTTTATGTTTTCTCATCCTCGCTATGAGATCTTCTTCAAAATGATTTCAACTTAAAATGACTAAGAGAAGTAACACATACCTTTCGATCTAGGGATTTCAATTCAAACAAGCCTTAGAAAACTTCCTAAAAATGTCTTCACTGGTTTTTTCACTGACTAAAGAATTTCAAACTACTTTGGATCATCATTTGAGATTCTTGAGCCTTGGATCGTTCATCTTAGGTATTTTAATTGATATCCCCATAGATCAGAGGCAACAAATTGGAGTTTGATACCATATTATACTTAATCCATGGTCATACTCTAGAGTAAGAAACATAATACTAGTTGTTTTAAAAAATCATACCATTTGTCTCCTTAAACATTGCAATATCTAGTCAAACTCATGTGATTATATCATATACTACTCAAGTTAGATACTGGATAACACTGAAAACTAAAGCATTTGTTCAATCTTATAAAAGAAATCTTAACTAAGTTTGATTGAGGTATTTGAGATACTTCGAATATTCTGAGGCCATGTATGAGGCTTATCTTCCACCCGTGAAAAAATATAATGCCTTCTCAGCCTACTTTAAAAACACTGAGGTTTTTTAGATAGATTAGCTGGTAACTGAGAACCTTAAATAGACTCTTCACCTTCGTGAGATTCAAACTGAGGTTTTAAATGTATTCAAAACAAAAATAATCAAGACTTTTGGCCCCTTCTTCAATGAGAGATAGAGGATTATATTTCCATTATAATCATGATTATTTTAGTGCAATACAAGACATCTTTCATATTCCATGGCTTTTGTTTATTGAATAGGGTATGATCCAATGGTCAAATTTAGGGTTGTAACCAAAGAAAAAAATTGGTTGGATTTTACATTAGCTGAGATGACTCTTAGTCATTCCCTATGATTCCTTGAATCTCCCGAGGTTTCTTTGTGCATGTATTAGGCCCTTAGGCTCAAACTAATGTCTATAAATTAAATAATTTTTCCCTATACGAGCAAATTTTAGATTCAACAGGCTCATAGTTCAACGTCGCTCTTATATCATCGCTCTTATACCATGTTCATTTTTCAAAACATATTCTAAAATAGTAATTATTTCTTATTATTTATTAAGTTAATCTTTTCTCTCATTCACATTCACCATAAAGAATATATACAAAAGATCTCAAAAATATAAACAAAAGTCCAGTAGGATCATAAAGAGACAACCAAACAAAAGACACAAGAATTTACCATGGGAAACTTGGGGAAAAAACCTAACAAATTTTTCCTTAAATAAATCAATCAATTCAAAAAGATAAAATCCTTATCTTATTAGTCAAGATAGAGTTCAAATTGACCATGAATAGGCATAGGTCAAACCTAGTCAAGTAAAATAAGTAGCCTCATAAAATTGGTCTACTTTGCCTAAAAAATTAGGTCTTCTGCCCAAGAAATATCTTCAATCAAAATTTACCCCTCTTCCTAGTGCAAAAATTCCTTGTCTTTCTCCATTCACTTGATTAAATTAATGTGAATTGCCTTGAACAAGAGATGATACAAATTTCACTTTGAAGGAGGCTGAATGGTCTTTCTATAAAATTTAAATGAGACTGAATACACATGAATCTAGGGTTGGGATGAATTGAAGCCAACCTTACTTTTGGAGGCAAAAATACATAATTTTAAAATTCAAATTTCCCTCATTTTGAAGCTGACATGAAGAAAATGTCTTCAATATATCAAAACATTTATTTGGAGGGCTAAAATAACAATTTTGGATACCAACCATAGCTACAAAAGTTGAACATCAGCGGGAAATAATAGTTTCTAGTCACCCTATAATACACTAATAAGTAGTGACTAAGTCTTGAAATTAGAATTTAAGAAGAGTAAGGCTCAAATATGAGTCATTGGGTATGGATGAAAGATTAAATAGACCCATAGTAGATTGCAATTGACATGCATTCACTCATAAATTAAGGAAAGTAAGGGATATACAACAATGAAGGAGAACAAAAACACTATGGATGTATCCCCAATGGAATCTCTAGTTTTGTTTGCCTAAATTCTACACATGAAAAAAGGACTATTCTCCATGGACCCCACCTTAGGGTTTTCCAAACATTGGAAAAAATGAGTAATGAAGCTTCCCTAGATCTATTGTATCATCATCCTTCCATTGAATGGAAATTACAAGAGTGATGGCATAACTTATAATCATTTAATGTTAATGAAGGTTGAAAACCCATTCCAGTAGTTGAAGATCCTTCTCCTACTCAGAGATCTCGCTCTATCGCCTTGATCCAAATGCCTAGACACATGTACGAATGAAAAAAGACAATGTTTCTTTCCTTTTTGGGAAGGAAAATTAGATTGCAAAATGTTATAATCACAAAAAATAAAATATGATCTAATAACAATAATGATGTATAGAGGGGATTTAAATTGACATTCCATGTAAAATAACAATACAATAGTGAAAATATACCTTTGGTTGTAAATTTATCTCCTTCAATCCCTTGCCACTTGTCCTCGCTTGAATTACTCCCAAACTTGCCTCATTCATGAAGTAGAAGAAGACATTTTATGGTGGTATTGGTGCAATATTATAAGGTACTCTAATTACTTTATCAACTTTTTAATTAGCCTATTTTTCTCCCTAATGTTTGTTTCCACAACATTGAGAGGGTATCAATATTTAGGCCATTTCTAGATCTAAGAGGATGCATATGGACTCTTAGTTCCATGAGAAGTTAGGAAATTTCCACAATTATTGAATCCAAGCCAATATGTTGTGAATGCTAACCACTAGAAACTCTCCTCTCCATCACTCCTTGCAAGAAGGAAAGTTGTATACTAAGTGAGAGGATATATACTAGCATGGGAGTGATGACATATAAGAAGACGATTTTGTAGGAGAAATGGACTATGTAAGTAGACACATTGAAGTGTGAAAAATGGTGCATTCAAGCTAGCAACTAAAGAGAGTTGAGTTATGGTTCCTCCTAGTGAAATGAAGTTGCAATAAGGTGATAACAATGATAACTTCCAAAATTAGTTTGACCCAATTTTTTCCACATAAATTTCTAACCATATGTTAATCTTTCTTTACATAATAATTTCATACGATTTAATTTTAAAAAATTGATAATATGATGATCATAATGGTGATGATGATGAAGGTGATGAGTAACATCCAGTGAGACTACAATTGATCTATCAAACCTTGAAAAGGTAAATATTACTTCGATTCCTTTAAAACATTATTTCTGTTCTTAAATTGTTGTAAGAGAAGCATTCTAAGACTAACATAGTTTTGATATCTTAGGAGGTTAGGAAGTTGAATATCTTAAAATATATTTTGAAATTGAGTTCTAATTTGAGTGCATATGGGGAACTTTAGGAGAAAGTGTGTTTTTGTTCAACCCTCTCAGTGCCACATGATGAAAAATTCTTTCACCCCATAATGTATTCAAGAGTTTCCTACAACGAGTGTTTCTATGTAGTACATGGGAGTTGGTTCAAATTTTCGTAATATTTATTTTCTTCTTTCTGCTAATAATAACAAAAATCTACTATTGATCTTCTAGATTAGGGTTAACTAATTAATTGTAGTTTATATTCTCTAACTCTTTATTGCACCACAAATTCTCTTTAAATTTAGATGTAATAATTTTTTCTACGTTGTTAGTAAGAATGACATCTTCCTATATTCCCCATTTTTTTTGCCAATTTTAGCATCGTTTGGACATCCTCAGACACATGCATGTGCACTATTGGCACATAGGATTCTAACAAACTCAATATTTGCTACACAGTTGGCCAACAAAATTGCTTAGCATGTGCCCTTTCATTGATATGCATTGGTTATATTATGTGCATATGATTATGTGCAGGGTGTCAGGGTGTGAGATCCATCTAGGCAAGTAATATGAAGCTTCTATCTTCATTTCTAAGGGAAGAAAGGTGTGTGAAAAAGGTAAGGATGAAGAGGGGAAACTTGAACAAGAAAGAAGAAAAACCTTATCAAGTAAGAAATATGGGATTACTATGTTTCTTCTGAAATGTGCAAAAGGAATGAGGTACAATAGAAAAATTATACGGTCAAAGGTGCTGGTTGATATTTTCACAAAGGGAAGAGAGGTGGATACCACATTTGTGAAGATTTTGAATTTGTCCTTGATGTTGTTGACTAGACTTTGATAAGTCTATATTAGAAGGTTGAATTGCTGGATTGAATGAAGACTTGTTGTTGGTCTAGAGGTATTTGTTGTCTCATTTTGAATTGGTTCTTAAAGAATAAGAGAATTTTGGTTATGCTTTCCCCTAAAAGAGGGGTTATTCCCTGGTTGGCATCATTACTCCACAATTTGGAAACCAATCTACACTTCATTTGTGGTGAGAAAATTCAGAGATGTCTGAGGCAATATTCTTCTAATAAATGCAAGTTACTTGAGGCATATTACTCTATGATAAAAGACAAGTTTTCTGTGGCACTAGAATGAGGACTGAGGCTAGGCTACAGGCAGAATTTCAACATATTTGAGGCATAATAAATGACACTCTTGAAACAGTTCGTATACCATTCCTGAGGCATAATAAAGAGGTAGTTTGTATGTTTCTGAGGCAGTACCACAAGCTAAAACAAAATTTATGACGCATATCAAGGATAGACATATGGCATATCCTAGCTAATACTTTGTAAATTGTTTGATGATGAGAACTTAAACATTAAGAAATAAGAAAACACATAATCACAAATAATTGTCTTGTAAAGAGAAATCAAATTAACAAATGACATAATGCTTACCTAAGGATTTCTCAACATGGTATTAGAGCTAAGGTCAAAAGTATAGGCAACTAGAAGATCACAAGAGGGTCCTTTACATTGCTCCATAAACAAGAAAAGAATGGTTTGTCTACATAATCATAGAACCCAAAAAACTAGAAGCGACGGAGGCCATTTTTTGAGCGTACCTATGTTAGTAAAAGCCTCTCAAACTAGATCAAAGATCTGTGCAAGAAACCACCAAAAGTTTTTAAGGAACATTTTTTTTATCTCTATGAAAAGCCGAGTTGAAAATGAAATTTTATGGATTACTTATGGGTAATCTATTAACATCATACCTCCAAATCAGGCCTAGTCTCTAGGAGGTAGTCGAAATATTACATGACAAAATACATGGCTACAAGAGGAACCTGTAAATGCAAATTGAAGTAAAGATAGATCACTATGATGGAACGAAGAATAGAAGGAAGAATATAAGTGAAGTTTCAAAACGTCTAGACTTTTGATTGAGCTCAAAAGAGAGATGTATTTTAGGTTGAAGGTCCTATGCACATGTACAAG
Organism: Pinus taeda; assembly: GCA_000404065.3. NCBI lineage: Eukaryota > Viridiplantae > Streptophyta > Pinopsida > Pinales > Pinaceae > Pinus > Pinus taeda. The sequence continues at coordinate 110,093 of APFE030220070.1, forward strand.
AAGAACAAAAAATAAAAATGTAAGTTTTGTGGCCTAATTCTAGCTAGCAAAGTGAAGCAACAAAATAAATTTCAAAGAATTATATAGGTATCAAACCTCTCTCAAAATAGAAAAATAAGGAAATAATATGGTATCTCAATCAAATTTCATTTGAGGCAGGGAATCGTAATAAAAATCCATTTTGAATATTTATAGGAGTATCCACAACATACCCTTTCCTTTTTCACACACCTTTCTTCCCTTAGAAATGCAGATAGAAACTTCATATTACTTGCCTGGATGGATGTCACACCCTGACACCCTACACATAATCATAAGCGCATAATATAACCAATCGGTATCAATGAAATGGCCAGTGCTAAGCTTTTTTGTTAGCCAATTGTGTAGCATATGATAATGTGCATGTGCATTTGTGGTACTGTTAAACACCAATGATTTCATACACTCAATGTGGAACCAAGAACACTAGCACTAGTTTAAATGCAACATATTTTATGTTTTCTCATCCTCACTATGAGATCTTCTTCAAAATAATTTCAACTAAAAATCACTAATAGAAATAACACATACCTTTCGATCTAGGGATTGCAATTCAAACAAGCCGTAGCAGACTTCCTGAAGACACCTTCATTGGTTTTTTCACTAACTAGAGAATTTCAAATTACTTTGGATCATCTTCTGAGATTCTTGAGCCTTGGATATTTCATCTTAGGTATTTTAATTGATTTCCCCATAGATCAGAGGCAACAAATTGGAGTTTGATACCATATTTTACTTAATGCATGGTCATACTCCAGTGTAAGAAACATAACACTAGTTGTTTTAACAAATCATACCATTTGTCTCCTTAAACATTGCAATAGCTGGTCAAACTCATGTGATTATATCATATACTACTCAAGTTAGATACTAGATAACACTAAAAACTAAAGCATCTATTCAATCTTATAAAAGAAATCTTAACTAACTTTGACTGAGGTATTTTAGATACTTCGAATATTCTGAGGCCATGTATGAGACTTATTTTCCATCTGTGAAAAAATATAATGCCTTCTCAACCTACTTTAAAAACACTGATGTTTTTTCGATAGATTAGTTGGTCACTGAGGCCCTTATCCAATGCAAATCAATGAAAAGGAATCTGAAGATGGGAACAAAGGCCTAGATTGTGATCTTGCCAAAAGTAAGGAATCCGGTTAGAATGGTGATAGGAATGCGAGGTTCAGCACTAAAAACCAACATTATATATTTGACATGTTAATACATTGTCATAAATGTTGAGACCATGCCTCTGCTAGTGCCTAAGACTACACATACTATAAAACAATGCAGATGATTGCTTCCTAGATAGGATAAGTTGTTAGGTTTCAATAATTAAATTGTGCACAAACATTACACCTACGTGAAGACGACTAGTAAGACTCCTGGCTATGGAATAAAATAAATGCACTAACAAAATTACTTCGAGTTGGCTTGAGAACAAGGAACATGCATATAAAATTTTCAATAGAAAAATTTAGTAAAGCATTATAATGTAGATGCTGCGCCTCAACATATATAATATGTTTACTGCAGATTTATTTAAATCAGCAATACGAATTCCACAAAACAAGTGAAGGATGGAATGCAGTTACATATCCAAGAATATCATTCATAATGGCTTGAGCTAGAACATAAAGGGAACCAATAGATATCAAACAACATGCCAACGCACAAAAGCATAGTAATGAATGTAAAATAATTGTGATAAAAACAGAGGAAGCACAGTAAGATAACTATGGATGTAATATGAGAGTTACTATAGTGAAACTCCATAGTGGATGGCATGGCAACATATTCATGTATTATATTATCTAAAAAATAAAAATAAGATAATTACAAAAGGATGTATATGCTAATTTACAAAACAATAAAGACAAGAATCTCATGTAAAATGAATGTCTAGAAACATAGAATTCAATTCCCTAGCCAAAATCCAGGGCATGGAAGTTCGGAGTAACATAGGATAAGACATCACTTACAAAACCATAGAAATATCCTGTGCTACTGGATTGGGGAGGCCATTCCATGCATGTACACAAAACACAATCTAAATGCCCCAAGACTAGCTGAAAAAAAATGTCCTGAGAAAAATTACAAAGACTACCTAAAAAGGCTAGTATCTCATTTTTTATTTTTGGCAGGAGGCTCTTCATCCTCATCATCATGCCTTCGTTAGTTCCTAAGACTACACATCACGTGATACACAATACAAATATGTGACTGAATGTGATTGTTATAAACATTAGTGACTGAATATAAATATATAGGGTAATAAAGTGATATATTTTAGAAAAGTGACTAAAGGTTATAGGCTGGTGGAAATAATGAATTAACCTTCAATTCATGCAATGTAAGCTATAATTTGTGGCTGGAGATGAGTCTGGAATGCATAGGGATGGAGGCAAGGGCATTAGCTTCGGGTAGAGAAAGAAGATTAGAATCTAGCTCGAGAGTCTACATACATCTTTGAGGAAATTATAGTAGAAACTACGATAGTGTCAGGTGATTGGAGTCTCTGTACAAATCAACATGCATAAAACATGTTGCAAATTGGAATAGAAACTACACATAGTGCGAGCAACACTCAACCGATCGATCAACAACGCGTGGAGACAGGGGCAAAGTCTGCAAATGTTGTAGGCAAACACGAAGAGAAAGCAATAACATATAAGCATATTCATATTCAAGTGGTTGGTTTGATGCTTGTGTCTTAGCTAGCAACGAGTTTATAACAATTCAAAAATGGTCCAAATGGAGGATTCTTTCACAAAATTGATACCATGCACTGCCTGCAATGAGGCCCCAAGAAATGGATGATGATTCTGATTCACAAAATGTATACCCTGGTCCCTGGCACTACTTGAAAGGAGTCACCAACTCAGAAATCAGAAATGGAGGATTCAAAAACTGGCTATCAAATTTATACACCTTGCCATTGATGAAAACTAGATTTGAAAATAGGGAGCCATATCACCCTTTCCCTCCATTTGAAAACCAAGAAATAAAGAAATCAGTGAAATTGGGAGCAAATCCAACCTCCCAAACCACCTCCCAAGCTAGAAAATGGGTGATTTGCAAGAATTTAACAACCTCCCAAACCCAGGTGAATCGGGCCAAACGAGTTTTGCATGGTTTAGCCGCCCCTTTTTTTTGGGGCTAAAATGAAAAAAATAATTATTTTCTAAATAAAAGTTGGGCTAACTATATCAAATGGGTGTTTTATGAAAAATTTTCCCCTCTAAAATGAAAAACCCCTTAAATTTCACCCTTGGGCTAAAATTTGCCCCTAAAATTTACCATGCATGTAAATGGGCATACTACTACCCATTGGTAAAATGATAGGGAGGGCATGTGGGGTTTCTAGTTTGGATCTAAAACATTTCCTCCATTTAAATTTAAGGGAAGGATTATTAGGTAAGTTTGACCTCATTATACAGTAAAAGTTGATTAGTCTACATTCATGGTTTTCAAGCACATGGTTCTAGTGATCCATGCTATGTTTCCTATAGTATTTTATGTAATTAAGTTTATAAATATGTTATTAAACCTATTGCTAGGTTTATTTTTGCCAAGAATAATTGATTTATTACAAAATGATTTTTACTTATTCATGGTCTTCCAAGATAAATAAGGTGTGTGATTTTTGTGATGCTAATTTACTATTTCTCTCTAATAATGTTTATCTCTCACATTTTATCTCTAACATTGGTATCAAAGTTAGGGTTAACCTAAAATCTCTAAGGGGAGTGGTCTAATGTCAATGCTATAGAAAGATGGAGTTCTCTATGAAATGGTTGTTGATTCAAAAAAAATGTCATGAATATTCCACTAAATAGTATGTCACAATAGATTTGATAATAATATATTAAAATATTGAATTTTACACTATTACAGTTTTGTTAAAATTCTAGATCTATAGATTTAATTGTAATTAGTGCATGCATGTGAATGGAAATTATGCAGAAAAGTAGATAACAACAAAACAATCTCTCTCTCACACACAAGGCACAAGATATTCTCTATCAAAAACCCTTTCTGGAGAAAACCTAGCTGGAAGGTGAGGCCACTCCACTCCCTTTCTCTGTCTAAAAATATGGATGCACGTACAAAGAAGTATTTCCTGTGGCCCATGGGCTGCTATAGTGCATAGGTCCTCTTTCTGTGCTCTACGTCCAAGCTCTCTTCGCTATATTTCCTCAGTTATGGAACAAAATTCTGTCGAAATAATGGAATGCCTCTTCCTCCTAATGGCCCAGTTATAACATAACCCTACTAGTGGTTAATTTTGACTACATCAATTCTTAACTAGAGTTATAATATAGACTCTTCTAGAGTATTTTACATCAAAAACAAGTGTCTATCCCATTTTCCATGAATAATGGGGGTTGATGGAGCATCTTCCTAAATTATAGATGTGAAAACAGGAAGGTCAACTTTCGAGTGGCATAACTTTTGCATATAGACTCTGATTGATGTGCTTCTTACATCGTTGAAAATATCTATATGTTTAGAATATCATGAAAAATTGATGCATTAAAGAAGAAAATTTTAACCCCAAAAAATGCCATTTTATGCCTCAAAACACTCCCTGAAGGTTTCAGACCTTGTTTTTCCAAATATGGTCGTGTTGGTAAAAACGGACCCATGAGCTCATTCCTCCACTTTTTCCACTTTTAATGCATTGGTATGGTTGAAAAAAAAATATAATGATCCATTCTAAATCAGTTGTTGAAGAAGTAGTTTTTGAGAAAATGAGAGAACAAGTCTCTCATATGAGGTTTAGAGTATGCACAAAGCAACAACAAGAACCAAAACTGAAGCTTAAATCAAGCTAGAGTTCCGTATGAAGAAGGATTTTTGTTTCACAAGGACGGTACCAGGTGTGAGGTCCAAGGAAAGAGGATTGCGACATAATTGATGGGACCAAAAAAAATAACTTTCAAGATGGAAAATTTTTAACTACATGTAAATGAGTATAAGGCTGTATGACCTAGTGAGGCATGCATAGCCCTAGTAAAATAATAGTTGAGCACATGAAAATTTTCTAGATTGGATCCAAATAATTTCTCCAAGGAAAAGTTTAAATGGTAGAATGTTAGATTAAACTTGACTCAAGAATGAGTCAAAGGAGTTTATTCTACAATCATGGTTTTTTGGCAGGTGGAATTGGAAACCCATCATATCACATTTAATGAATCCTATAACCTTGTTGGAATCCTTGTTGTAAGGTGCTAAAAGTAAGCGAGATAAGGTTCACTTGGTCGATAACTTGATTATATTTTCCCAAATGGTAATCAAAGCTTCATGGTTGTTGTTCCCCCTGTTGGGGTTTTTAAAAATAAATCCTATGTGTGATTTATATGTGTTGTTAGTTTATGTTTTTTAATGAATTTTTTTCATAGCTTTTCTAAGATGAATGAGAAACATAAAAGACATTGGAAAAGGAGTAAATTAATTTTTAATCAATAAAAATAATTTATTATGAGTCCCAAGCCCAAAACAATGTTCAAAAACATGTTGTACAAACTCAAGTGCACCATACGCATGCTTAAATGCATTGTACGATTGTTGAAAGAAATGTGTTTAAGTTGTATAAAAAACCATAGTGTACTTCTTATATACTTTGGATTCTTTCCAAACATATTTTTTAGTTGAATTTTCTTAGAATTTGGTAAGGATTTGTTGGAATCACAAGTTTCGGTTGTGAACTTTATAATTCGAGTGTCCGAAGGGTTTTTCAAGGTTTAAATCCATATATACAAAAAAAAAAATCTTTTTAAAGAATAAAATATCACAATTTTAACTAAAAATTACCAAAATCTCCAAAATGTATAATAGTTAGACAACATTGTAAAAACATATAGTATTGAAATTAGGGTTTTTTTTGGAAGGTGAAAAATATGGAAAAATGATGAGTGCTTAAATGCTTCTATGTTTCTTCACTCTGGACATGCTACTCGGCCACCATCACTCGACTGGGGCTGGTGCTTTTTTCTATAGACACGCTGCACAATGGAGAATGACAAATATGATATTATGATGGAGTCATCAAGGGCAAGCTTGGAGATAATATTGAAGAGGGGTGGCCTGGTTATTTTTGTGACATGGACATAATTTTTTCCAAGAATGCTGATGCAACATATCTAGTCCAGGATCTGTTAGTCTTGATATCAATGCAATCAATCTTCTCACAAAATTTTCTACTAGGAGGCAATGACTAATAATATGTTGTCTCTTTGTATGGTTTTACCATTGGTGCCCTTGAAGTCTCCAAGCATGGGAAGTGTGAGTCTCTTGAAGAATATAACGATGGATATGGAGGTTTTCATTTTGTTCCTATCAATATGATTTCTTTTTCTCAATGAAGAGGTCCAAAGAAGGAAAATGCATATTGGTGACTCAGAGCTTCGCAAGTATTCTCTTAACTGGATCACATAAAGTTTGGACCTAGAATTAAAATTGACCTAAGGAGAAGCACTGATTTCATTAATGTAGGACCTTATTTCTTAGAGTGGATAAAGAAAATATATCCTGCAAGTAAATACCATCCTCTTACTCTATCACTATATATTTTCCTCTACATTGTTATACTTCTTGGATATACCCTATTCTTTTGAACCCTCCGTTATTGGGGTTGTTACTGAAGTTGCGGAAAGTTTTACTCTACGACTCACCCTCCTATGGTGTTTCCCCTTTTCTTCAGATAGAGTGGATAGAGAATGAATCTTTTCATATTTTTATTAAAATCACATTTTGCATTAGAAATACAGGTTTATTCTCCTCTCTAATACTGTTGATCTAAAATGGGGAATATTGTTATTGTTTTAATGTCTACAATTTGGTGGGAAGGTCTAATAACATTCTAAACAAATAAAATACTACAATGTCACAAAAAAACTCAACTATAATTTTGAGCTCAAATGGGGATGTTCATAGTGCTAGGACACCAAATGAAACTCTACCATTCTTTAAGGATGCAATACAAGGGAAGGCTACTACCCCCCATATTTGAGCCAAAATATTCAAGGACCCTACATAGTGGACAAAATGGAGCAATCTCCATCTATGAAGATAAATAACTCAAAGTTATCTTCCCATTTTTTGGAATTCATTCTTATGCCATTATTTGTAAATTCAATGGCCACTGGCCTAAACCTAATGCTTTATTTCACTCGGTGTTCACCTCTTTGACACCAAATTGAGACATATTTCTATGTTCTAAAGGATTCTTCATAGTCCAATTTGAAGCTCAAAAGGATTTGGATTTTTTTCAAAATAAATGACCATGGTTTTGAGGTAGAGTTGGTTTATCTATCACTCCATGTTTCCTTAGTTTTGATGCTATAACTATGGTGGTCACAACCATGTAAGTTTGGGTAAGGCATCCAAACCTCCCACTTCCTTTTTGGCATCAAAATCTCTTGAAGACGTAGGAAATACACTAGGAATATTTTAAAAAATGAATTTGGATAGAGAATAGCCCATTCACCTTTGCCAGAATTTGTGGAGATACACCTTAGTAAGGGGCTACCAAATCACATAACAATGAAACATGGGGACTTTTAGTGGTCCCAAATTCTAAATTATGAGAACGTGACATTCTGATGTTGAGTATGCTTTCAAACGAGTCACTTATAGAACACATGCCCATGGGATAAGAAGACTTCAAAAGAGAAAAGGAGACAGATAAATAGGCCAAAAGGATGGCATTTTTCCAAGCTGCCCCCTCCAAATAATGAAGAGGAAGAAAACAAAGAAACTCAACAAGTTCAATCAGAGTTTAAAATGAATGGGGACATCGAGGCATAGTTAGGGGCTGACATTCAGAAGGATCATGTACTAGTTTGTTTTGAGACTCCATTAGAGCATCAGATATATATGACAAACAAAGAGGATGGAAATATGTACACAAAACATATCCACATATTAGAAATATTAGATTCGAATGAAGAGTATCCTTTCGACGTTTTTGCAAGTAACTTGGTTCCTATGGATAAAAAGATATGGAATGACTTAAAGTCTAAAAAAGAAAGAAAAGAAGGGAAGATAAGTGTCTCCATTACTTAATCTTCCCATTTATATTTTATTTTTTCTTTTGAATTTTTAGTTTTTTGTTCCTTTATATGGCTTTTGGCCACACTTTCCCAATGCTATTAAGCATATGTAAATATTAATTTTTTTCACAAAAGGATCTATGTAGTGTAGATCCTTGATGAATGCACATGTCTTTACTGTGTATATAGAAAATGTATTTTCTTTTCAACCATGAATGAAAATACTAGTTTCTTTTTGCAAGAAAAAAATACATGTAGCATTGACATTGAAATGTGTTTTAGTCATATTAAAATATGTTTTAGCTATATTCAGTCATATTAAAATATATTTTAGATGAGTTTTAGGGTTTTGTGAGCAAAATGTTATTAATATGGAGTTTGAAGAATGGAGCATTCATGCTTGGTGCAACTTAGTTTTGTACTTTGGGATATGAGTAATTATTTTTATTGTAATATAATTTATTTTCTAATATTTGTTTAAAAATTATTTTTTTATATTTTTATCCATAAAGGAGTTTGGAAAGTGGGGCACCTAAACTTAGTGCAACTTAGTTATTTTCTTTGTGATATGAGTTTATATTTTTATTGTAATATAATTTACTCTCTAAATATTTGTTTAAAAACTAAATTTCTATTATTTTTAGTAAAAAAATTCAAAATTTTTAGTTAGAATTTTAAGCTTCATTAAACTATTAAATTAACTTATTTAGTAAATTGGTATACTTTAAAACATTATTTTATATCATTCACATTATTTTATATCTTACATTCAAATTATATTTTGAATAGAAATTGGTGATCGAAGTGATTTATTTATACCAATGTTGGTTGTTTTGTGCAGCTATCTCTCTGTGATTTATTTATCGTAAATCTCATGAACTGTAAAAAAACCTTATTTGTTTTGATCGTGGAAACCATGAATTTTGTCTGTCCTCATTGGTTTGCATGTGCAACTGATGCCAATGGACATTCTCAGGGATTGGGGGTAATGTGGAATCCCAACATATTTGATTTGGTGGCATAAAATTCATGTGCAGGTATTATTATGTCCGGATCTAAGAAAGGGATGAACAAAGGGTAAGGATCACGAATATATATGCACCGTACACTCACTGCAAACAAAATTGGGACAAAGTGATTAAATATGGAATTTTTGGGTTGAGCTCGATCATTATTGTCGACGATCTGAACTTCTCCATGAGGCCGATAGAGATATGGGGAAACAAGGAGAGAGAGGACAGATTGCCATCTTATTTTGAGGAATGGGTGAGGGATCGTGCTTTGGTAGGTGTTGTCCCAGACCCCTTTGGCCCTATATGGAGGAATGGATGTACTGGAGGAGAAGGAATTGCAAAAAGGATTGACTGATTCTTAGTATGCCAATCACTATTCCTCCACCTTTCTAAACTAGAATCTTCGATTCTCACAGATAGCGTATTGGATCATAAACCAATTATGATAGCCTGGAGAGGGGATTTTGATAATAGAGGTTACCCTTTCAAATTTAACCGAAGGTGGCTGTAGATGAATGAATTTGAACAACTTGTTCATTCTATGTGGAATCGACCATTGCATTCGGGGCCAATGGACTGCATGTCTGTAATTTCAAACAAGCTCTCATGGTTGAAACGAGAATCTCGTGAGTTGATTGTGGGGAATAAAAGAGAAGAGGATAAGACTCTCAGGACCATTGTCATATCTATCTAATTGATGAATGACCCCATTGACCCCCTTTACTTCTCTGCATCATACAAAAATAATATTATTGAGATGGAGGATAGTAAACATGTGGTGCTGCTGAAAAGTGAGGAGGACATCAGAATGTGTTGGGGATTTTTGAGGGGAAAATCCCAAAAACACAAAAAATAAACACACAGAGGCAATGCTCTGTTTTCTTTGCTCCAAGATCTTTTTGCACAGAGAAGTCTTAAAAAAAATTTACTGAACAGAGTATTGCACCACCATAAAATGATTTCTATTCATTAAACAAAACACTTACATATTCATCCTCTTTTACTTAGAGGGATTCACCAAAACATTTTAACAAAAAAAATTACTCTGCCTCCTTTGAAATTTTACACCACTGTGTGTAAATATTTCATTTACATTCACTGCTGTGTGAAAACAAAATTACAGGGATTTACTGTTTTACCTTTTCACTACTGTGTGAAACAATTCATGGTTTTACACAAACCTCCTCTGTTCGTCTTCTTTCACCTCTCCCAATTCATGGTTTTACACAAACCTCCTCTGTTCGTCTTCTTTCACCTCTCCTCCTGCACTGCTGTGCATTCTTTGCATTTCTTACATTACAAAAAAGGATTTTTACGCTGCTGCGTTTCATACCAAATACCTGACATTATATTACAACCCAAACAAAAATTCATTCACTCTTCTGTGCTTTCTTCTGGTTTCCATTCGCTGCTGCGAACTAGCTCTTCACCTCCCCGTGTGCAATACACCATTACCTGGAGTCAACGCTCATACAATACGTATGCGAAAATAATAAAAATAAAAACTTACCTTACATTATTACGCCCATACTTCCGTAAGAAGAAACATTACGTGCTGTAGGAAGGACATTAAATACATTACCAAAAACATGTCATAATATTAACTTAGGGTATGGGCCATTATCTTACTCCACGCTGCATTTATGTTTAACAGACCCCGTATGCACCTTCCTCGCGATCGGACGGCGGAGAACACTCTCTTTGATCGGATGCATATCGGATGGGCTGTTTTCACTGACTTTTATCGTCCGAAAAGTGTTGGAGGGTGATGTCACCCCAATCCACGTGCCTCCTCCAAATTGCAACGGAGCCCGGAAACCTCCTTTGACAAGAAGCAGTGCGATATGGTTGATGGCGGTTTGTGGTATTGCAATAGTGGTTTCGGCGTGCATTAAATGCTGGCCCGCGCGCGCAGTGGAAATTACAAATTTAACACTCCCCTTTAATTTCAACTGCTGGGCATTCGGTCATACCCAGACACTTCCTCAAAAATTCAAAGCTTTTCTGATCCAGTGGCTTTGTCAAGATGTCTGCAACTTGTTCTTGAGTCCTGCAATTTTCTAGGACAATTTCTCCATTGTTCACAAATTCTATGATGTAGTGAAAGCTTGTATCAATGTGTTTCGTTTTCTTATGAAACACTGAATTCTTTGACAATGCAATAGCTGAGCTATTGTCACAAAAAATCACTGTCACTTTTGCCTGCTCTTGGCCTAAGCTCCTCAACATCCTTCGCATCCAAACTGCTTGACATGTTGTTGCTGTAGCTGCCACATATTCAGCCTCTGCTATAGACAATGCTACAATGGACTGCTTCTTAGAAGCCCGTGAAATGGCTCCTGAACCCATATGAAAAACGTAACCG
>APFE030220070.1:123492-135722 GCA_000404065.3 Pinus taeda
AATGGTTTCTCCATGAGTCCTCATCTGTGTGACTAGACCAATTACATGTGTGAAGAATGAGTCAATATTGTCTGACTCTTTCATGTTGAGATTCTCAAAATCTCTCCTCAGCAATTGTAGTTTTGCTGTCTTCACTTTCTCCATGCCTTGATAGGCTGTCTTGAGGGTCTCCCATGCCTCATTGGATGTCTCAGCTGTGCTAACCTTGGAAACACACTCTGGTCTACTGCTAGATACAACAACACACGGGCTTTTGAATCCTTCTTCCTATTGCTCTTCAGCAGATCCTTCTCTGCTGGAGTTAATCTATTGAACTCATTTTCATCTGATGGTTCATCAAAACCATCTTCAACTATTTCCCATAAATCTTGAGAGGCAAACAGGGCTGTCATGGTTATAGCCCAATAGTCATAGTTCTTCCCATTGAACTGTGGGATCTGGGTGTTAAACATACCCATACCAGTGCTTGTGCTGGCCATCCCCTACATCCTTAGTTATGCTTCAATTTCTTGACTGTGTATCAAAAACACTGACTGCTGCAACCAAAAGACTCCTCCCTTCAGCTTCTTTGTTGTCTTCAAAGAGCTTAAGCCTGCTCTGATACCACTGTTGGGGATTTTTGAGGGGAAAATCCCAAAAACACAAAAATAAACACACAGAGGCAATGCTCTGTTTTCTTTGCTCCAAGATCTTTTTGCACAGAGAAGTCTTAAAAAAATTTTACTGAACAGAGTATTGCACCACCATAAAATGATTTATATTCATTAAACAAAACACTTACATATTCATCCTCTTTTACTCAGAGGGATTCACCAAAACATTTTAACAAAAAAAATTACTCTGCCTCCTTTGAAATTTTACACCACTGTGTGTAAGTATTTCATTTACATTCACTGCTGTGTGAAAACAAAATTACAGGGATTTACTGTTTTACCTTTTCACTGCTGTGTGAAACAATTCATGGTTTTACACAAACCTCCTCTGTTCGTCTTCTTTCACCTCTCCTCCTGCACTGTTGTGCATTCTTTGCATTTCTTACATTACAAAAAAGGATTTTTACGCTGCTGCGTTTCATACCAAATACCTGACATTACATTACAACCCAAACAAAAATTCATTCACTCTTCTGTGCTTTCTTCTGGTTTCCATTCACTGCTGCGAACTGGCTCTTCACCTCCCCATGTGCAATACACCATTACCTGGAGTCAACGCTCATACAATATGTATGCGAAAATAATAAAAATAAAAACTTACCTTACATTATTACGCCCATACTTCCTTAAGAAGAAACATTACGTGCCGTAGGAAGGACATTAAATACATTACCAAAAACATGTCATAATATTAACTTAGGGTATGGGCCATTATCTTACTCCAAGCTGCATTTATGTTTAACAGACCCCGTATGCACCTTCCTCGCGATCGGATGGCGGAGAACACTCTCTTTGATCGGACGCATATCGGATGGGCTGTTTTAACTGACTTTTATTGTCCGAAAAGTGTTGGAGGGTGATGTCACCCCAATCCACGTGCCTCCTCCAAATTGCATCGGAGCCCCTTCATACGGAAACCTCCTTTGACAAGAAGCGGTGCGATATGGTTGATGGCGGTTTGTGGTATTGCAATAGTGGTTTCGGCGTGCGTTAAATGCTGGCCCGCGCGCGCAGTGAAAATTACAAATTTAACAGAATGAAGAGCAAGGCGATTTGGGTACAAGCGGGAGATAAGAACTCGTAATTTTTCCATAGACAGTTTAATTACAGGAAGAGCATTAATTTCATGAAAAGAATTCAAAATGAGGAAGGAAATATTATCTCCTCACAAGCTTCCCTAGAGTTGGAGGCAGTGCGTCATTTCCAAAATCAATATAAGGATTAGGTTTTTGACTTCTAGGCACAAACTGAATAAATATCTCATATGCCAGAATTGTTCTCGGGTGAGGATAATGACATAGTGTGCAGGATGGTCACTAAGGAGGATCTGGTTGATACTATGAAAGAATCTGTCAGGGAGAAAAGACCAGGACTGGACAGTTGGGGGGTGGAAGCGTTTATCCATTTTTTAGGTTTGATGATACCTGATCTAGTGGTAGTGATTGAGGAGTCAAGGATAAATGGCTTCATTCCTGGGGCTACAAATGCCACTTTGATCTCTCTCATACCTAAGAGGAAAAGCCCCCAATAATTTGTGGATTTTCGTTCGATAGCACTATGCAATACTGTGTACAAACTGATATCTAAAGTGATTGCTGGAAGATTGCAGCGAATTTTGTCAACAGTTATCGCAGAGGAGCATTTCGGGTTCATCTAGGGAAGTTAGATTCATGATGCTATTTCTATAGCTCATGAGGTTATGGATATCATCAGATGCAGGAACCTAAAGTATTGTATTCTTAAGGTAGATTTAATCAAGGCATACGATTGTGTAGACTGAGAATTCCTCAAAATTATTATGATCAAAGTGGGACTGTCCAATCTGATCATTGGGAGGATTATGGCATGCATTAAGACTATGAATTTTGTAGTTATTATAAATGGTATACCATCCAAATTCTTCTCAGCTCATAGGGGCTTGAGGTAGGGATGTACCGTCTCACCTATGTTCTTCCTCATGGTCATTGACGGTCTTAGCAAGAAAGTGAGGGATGAAAAAGAGGTGGGGGGGATCTCAGTTATTAGAGTAAAAAAAACGATTAACATTACACACTTAATGTTAGTTGATGAACTCCTATTCGGTGTTCCGACTACCTTGACTGAATGGACTGATATCTCTTCTTCGTTTGGAAGGGCTTCAGGATTGTGCATGAATGGCTCGAAATCACTTGTAATCCACAATGTGAGCACAGATTCAGTGATGGAGGACATTAGATTGCACTTGGGTGTGGGGGTGAGACATTTGGATGATGGGTGCACATATCTGGGTTTCGTTTTGAAGCCCAACAACTACTGCAACAAGGACTGGGAGTGGTTAGTAGTTAGGTTCCCAAAGAAGCTTGATGGATGGACTAATAGATGGTTGTCTATGGGAGGAAGGATGATATTGTTAAAAGTTGTTTCTCAAAACCTTGTGGTATACTGGATGCACCGTTTTATACTGCCAAGAAGGATAGTAAAAAATATCCAATATATTATGGGTCATTTCATTTGGGATGGGAAATTATCTCTGGGGAAGTATCATCTTGTTAAATGGTCACAAATTGCTAGACCCATTGATGAAGGGGGATGGGGCATTATACATCCACCAGCCTTTAATAATGCCTTGATCATAAAGAACATGTGGAGGGTAGTTTCTGGATGAGGCATTTGGTCAAATATCATGACTGAAAACTACATATATGGGCAGTCATTCATTGCTTGGATTTCGGGAGGGGCCAAGAGGAAGACTAATTCATCGTACATTTGGAAGAGTATGATGGGATCGGTACTGTGGGAGGTAGGGGATGGGTCAATCATCAAGATTTGATTGGATGAAATTAAATGTATCGGATGAAACCACACTCTATCATCTGGAGTTCTTAATTTCCTGCATAACAACGAGTTAATCTATCTAAATCAGATTTTTATGCATGATGTATTATGCATTGATCGCCAATCATGGAAAAGTTCTTAGGATATTCAACTAACGGAGGGGGATGTTTGTGAATGGGAAGAATATATTACCAACTTGAGAAGTGTGAGCATCTCTCTAAATGATTAACAAGATCATATGTTATGGAGGGGTAGCATTAAAAAGGGACACCCTTTGGTAAAAGAAATATACAATGGAATCCCTAGGGAGGAGATGGGGAATTAGGGGAATTCCTAGATACAGAAAATATGGAAAGGGAATATCCCCAACAAGATCAAGTGTTTTAGCTAGTTGGCTCTAACTGACAGAGTGTTGACATGGAATAATTTATTTAACAAAGGACACATGGGGCCGAGGTTATGCCTCCTTTGTAAGAAAAGTTGTGAGGATAATGTTCATTTATTTCTGCATTGCCCATACGCTCTGGCTGTTTGGGAGGGGGTATTGGACACTTTTTGTTTCATGCAAATTAAGCATTTCTCATCATTAAGAAGATCCTTATGGAAGTGGTCCAAAACTCATGATATATTTTGTTTTCAGAACAGGAATTTGAGTGTAAGGGAGGACGTAATCAAAACCGCTGCCTACTTCTTGGAGCTTGGTCCAACTAATATTGTAAACAAGCACAAAAGTATGATTTGTGAAGATATATGGCATAAATTCCCAGTGGGTTTCTTTGATGGAGGATGATATAGGAGGAAATGTGGATGTGGAGTATACATTGTCACTGAGCGGGAAATTTCTATCACTTTTGGTGGGAAGGGGGTCAAGGCAGAACAGTAAGGAAACGATAGTTGTGCTATGGGAAGTGTTGATAGCAATGAAATGGTTGGGATTGGAGAGCCTACAGGTCTTTGGGAATGCAAAAGGCATTATCGATTAGATTAAGGGACATAATAAATTCAACCCTCCGATTTTAAAAAACTAGATGAAGCGCATCAAGACGATGGTAAACACTTTCCAACACATCAACATTGATCACATTTTCAGAGAATAGAATTGGACAATTAATTTACTATCCAAAGGAGGCATTGGCAAAGAACCTGGTAAGTTTTTTTTCTAGAAGAGTTAGAACACAGTGTTGGGTAATATTGGAATGCACATGGCACATTTTTTTTTGAAAGATGTATACATTTTGTGTTTTCTTTTATATTTTTAAGTGGTATATGATTTATGTAGGAGCGACAGTGATCTACCGAAGTTAAGTATCTAGAACTAGAATATGGTTATTGGAAAATAACACGATTTTCACTTTTTTGAATGGGTTGTATGCTGAAAAAGTAGATTGAAAATAAAGATCCATGACAAATGTATTATCTGTTTTTATATTAATACAAAAGCATTTTTTTCCTAAAAATAAAAATAAAGAGATAACGAATAAATTGTTTTTCTATTTTTTTTGGAAATTAATTGTGCTGATGCTCAGTGCAAAGATCAAAGATAGCAACAAACAAAAGTGTGATTGTCCTTGTAGCAACTGCAACCGGTCCCAAAAAAAAATTGTTCACTTGTTGCATCTCACCATCTGTCATTACCACTTCATCTGAAATATCGCAGACTGAGATACCGCCAATCTGTAGAGCGTCCATGCGAAGGGGCAGCCCCAGTAATACCATCTCCACCACACAGGAATCCGCTGTAACACTCACAAACACCCACATTATCAATGACCATGATTTGGTTGATTTTTGTGATGACTCTAAAGAGATAAGTAGGCAATTTTCCATTGAGGATTTTAGAATATTATGGAAATTTGAACCGTTGATTTCCCTCAAGATTCTAGAATAAAATGAGTTAAATAAACAGTTGGTTTTTCTGTGTTCTGGAAAATTTTGGAAATTTGATAGATAAAACAAATTAAATGAATACTTGATTTTTCTCATATCATCATTAAATTTCAAAAATCTAGCGAGTAAACACATTAATCCCACCCGACATGGAATTATGAAGCCACTGAAAATCATCCAGACTCTAATAAAAGCAGAGGAGAGAATTGAAGCTATGGTTGCATTAGGTTTGAATGCCACCATTATCATCCCATAGTATGAGGTCTAAACGTGAAGAACATGAAAATCAAATACCAAAAGAATTTGGCGGTCGTCCACGTTAAGCCTGTGCATGCATATACTACCACTCCATACGCCAGTGTTTGAACATATACGTATGGCGCTTTGATTAAAACCTGCGTCAGACAAATATTATTGCATTAGATGAAAGCATAGTTACCAAGAATTCGGATAAGGTAGGTATAAATTAGGATGAAAAATTTTTAATCATAAAAAAGAATGGATAGTATATATCTTTTATTCTACATATAATACTATTATTTTTTAATTATTTTTTATATAAATAATAATAAAAAAACATTTTTTTTCCAACCAAAACTTCTTATTTTAAAACTATTAGAAAAAAGGATTTAGGCGGAGAAAAGAGGAGTGTCGCTCAGGTGGCGGCAAAGATAATAAAACACAGGAAAATAGAGTAAAGATTGGAGAAACGCAATAAAATTCAGGATTAAATTATAATTCATGAAAATACATTCATATAAGATTGTATCTTATTTACCAAGTAAAATAAAGGTTTACATTGTTTCACATTTCACCAGGGGTTGCGAAGTAACACACAAGAAAACATGGTAATTTTTGTTTTCATGTGCCCACCAAAATTCGCTCCACGATTTTCTCCTCACTACCTCACACTCTCGCTCTCTAACTTGCCCAACTTCTCTCTCTCTCTTACAAAATGTCTTTTACATCCATATTTATTTCAACATATAATTTGACATTAATACATGACAGAGCAAATAATTAACTCTCAGATGTTGTGGAGTGTGGTAAATAATCATGCAGGTGTTGTGGAGTGTGGGTAATAGTAATTAAATGACTTAACGTCTGAGATGTGTTGGGGAATGGTCTACGCAATACTTTTGTTCAGACTTTAGCCCTTCTGTCTTCAAACAAAGAAGCAACCTGCAAAAATACTTCTGACAAGTATGGCTGCAATCAAGGTTTTTAATGCGGTGGTTGGGATTAATATTTCTAACACTACCCCTTAATAACAATTGTTGCCATTGAAAATTCCCAAATAGTCTTTAAGATAAACAAAACTTTCACGTGCCAATGGCTTTGTGAAAATATCAACAAATTGTTCATGTGACATATAGTGCTGCAACACAATTTCATTATTATTAATCAACTCTCTAATAAAATAATATTTAGCATCAATATGCTTGGTCCTATTGTGAAAATCATAATTATTTGACAATGAAGTTGCTAAGACATTATTGTAGAAAACAGTTTTCGTTCCCTCTTGGTCATGGCAAAGATCCCTCAACACCCTTTTCATCCAAACTACCTGACACACTACTATTGTTGCAGTGACATATTCAACTTCTGCTATTAACAATGAAACTATCAGCTGCTTCTTGGAAGCCCATGAAATGGCTTCGGAACCCAAATGAGAAACATATCATGATGTGCTCTTTCTATCATCAACACTTTCTTCCCAATCATTATCAGTGTAACTAACCAGCCTGAAATCACTTGTTGCAGTGTACAAAACACCATATTGTTTTTTTCCATTGACATATCTTAGAATCATTTTCGTTGTTTGCCAATGTGTCTCGTTGGGTGTTTCCATGAACCTCAACACCAATCTTATTGCATACATTATATCCAGCTTAGTGGTGGTCAAATACATCAAGCTACCTATCATGATTTTGTATAATGTCGGATTGACATTACTGCTACAATATTCTTTGCTCAACTTCAACCCCATGACAGTGGGAGTTGGTGCGGGCTTGCTTTTTTGCATATTAAACCTCTCCAAAATGTCTGCTACATAATTTTCTTGAGAGATAAAAATGCCATTTTCTGTTTGCTTTACTTCAATGCCCAAAAATATCTTAACAACCCTAAGTCGATCATTTAAAATTCACTCTTCATGACTTGTTTGAAATTAGTGATGAGGAAATCATCACTGCCTATAAAAATCAAATCATCTACACATAAGATGACAATAAGAATCTTACAATCTCTCTTTTTTATGTAAAGAGTAGGCTCACCATCACATCTTTTGAAACCATTGTCCAACAAGTAGGCATCTATCCTGTTGTACCATGCACGTGGTGCTTGCTTCATCCCAAAAAGAGCTTTCCTCAACTGATACACTTTGTATTCTTGGCCTTCTACCTCATAACCAGGAGGTTGTGCAACATACACTTCCTCTTTTAGCACTCCATTCAAGAACGTTGATTTTACATCCATTTGATACACTTTCCTTTTATGTTGCATGAAAATCTCCACAAATGTATGCACCGTCTCCATCCTCGCGACTGGCGTGAACATCTCCACACAATCTCTTCCATGTTGCTGCTTGTATCATTTGACAACTAGCCTTGCTTTGTGCCTTTCAATCTTTCCGTTGACATTACTCTTGGTCTTATAGACCCACTTCACTCTAATTACTTCTTTTCCTTGCGGAAGGTTCACTAACTCCCATGTGTCATTCTTTTACATTGCTTCTATTTCTTCCTCCATTTTCTGCAACCCATTTTTCTTCTTTGACTGCATCTTCAAAATAGATTGGGTCATCTACATGACAAAATAATGCAAATAAGGTGATGGAAATAATACTGAGAGGGGGGGTGAATCAGTATTATCAAATCAGTAAAACTTTTTATTTTTCATACTCAGATTCATATACGCGGCTTCAGTTCAGTATATCCGTGTATATACGCGACTGTGTTAAATGCAACTAGCGTACATGCAATAATCTTATGATTCAGTTAGCTTATCTTCAGTAAATGCATCAGAACATTATTAACCATATTAACAGTAATCAGGTGTAGTAAAGCAGTACAGATCATTACACATAAGAAGCACACATGAACACCATGTTTATAAGGTGGAAACCCAATGTGGGTGAAAACCACCTGCTACAATTCGTCTCTTTCTTCCTTTAATAAGAAACTTCTTTTACAATGTATATGTGCAGTCCTTTACCAGTACCCAGGCTTCAACCTGCAGAGGGCTCCAACCCTCTCTCGTTTTCTAGCTACTTCTGGAAGGGAGCTACAACCCCCTTAGCTCTTGTACTAGCTGATATACTAGTACGTAGGTGCTGACCTATAGAAGGTTACAACCTTCTCTTATTTAGGGACCACATTTCATAAATTTTTAGACTGGATCCATAAGTACAAACAATCATCAACTTATACTTGCATCATAAATCTCTAAATCACCCAATACTGAATCATTGAAAACCCTGTCATCAAAACACAGAACACAAACCAAAGCCCAGAACTCTGCAACAACCACTAGAATCAACAACAACCCGAAACACCAAATCTCATAATGCATATGCTACTTGACTATATCAAAACTGCGTGTATACACGTTTTCACCAGAGACAAACCGTGTACAGATCTAAAGATAATTACTTATACCTTCGCTGTCATATCCAACCCGAGCCAAGCATCACAAACCGATAACCAACAATACTAGATCTTCCCACTTCGTTAGACATCCATTCCTTGCTTTTTCCTTTTGCCTAATGATCTTCTCCTTATATAGGTTAGGCTTCTCTCAATACCATGGTCCAAAACCATGTAGAAACAATACCATGGACCCAATTCCAAAATACCATGGACCAAATACCACAAACCAAAACCATGTATGCACTTTTCCTTCGTGAACCTGTGTGTATACGTATACGCTCCTTTTTCTCAGATAACCCACATATATACGCGCTTTCATCAAGTCTAACCCGCGTATATCTTTCTTTTGACCTACTGCACTAGATCTGCCATCTGATTAAGTTGCCATCACCTGTATCATACCTCTGAGTGAGTTGCCATCAAGGACAACACTCATATTATAATGCCAACAATCTCCCCCTTTGGACTTGATGGCAACCACCACACCAAGTTACTCTCCCCCTTTGACATCAAGGGCAAAGGGCAGACCAAGATATTCTCTTCCTTGGTATACCTTCTGTTGTCCATACTCCCCCTGAGTACATGCTGAAGTTTCTGATTGAGCTCCCCTTTGTATATGCCAAGTTGTATCAATCCATCCATGCTCCCCCTGAGCAGATGCAAATTCTAAGACCAGCAATTCATTCAAGACCATGACTATCATTCATCATATATGATCTGCACCATAAGCATCAGCATCCAAACCTGCAATACCATTTCTTTGATCAAACAGCAAGATGTATCATTTAGCTTCATAAACTTTATCAACAACTTCTAACAATAATGCCAACAATGCATTATTTGAAGTATATGCTCCCCCCTGAGCCTGTGCCAACCATTTCATATCATAGCCGAACCATTTCCTGGGTCTGTTCTGCTGCCCTTTCTTTTGATCTCCATATACGCGACTCTGCAGCCTATAACTCGCGTATATACGCGACTTATCTTCATTATATCAGCGTATGCAAGATGGAATACTGAATTTCTTCACTTTCAGTTTCCCCTGTGTCTGTTATGTCAGCTAACTGAGTTATGTCACATCTTTCTGTCTCTAATTCTGTCTGTGATAATGTATGGTCCTCTTGTTTTGAATTTTGAAATTTTATCCTGCATTCCCTTGCTTTATGTCCAAGTTTGTTGCATGTATAACATCTTACATATTTCATGTTCCTTCTATTGCAATCAATTGCTTTGTGTCCATATGCATTGTAGGCAAAGCAATATCCTCTGAAATACCTGGGATGTGATGATCTTTTGTGATGGTCTTGAACCATTCTACTTCTGCATCTGGCTGCAACATGTCCAAGATTATGACATACATAGCATTCAACATTATTCAGTGGAGGAAGAATTTCTTTCCTTGGCTGTTGATGGGGTTTTCTTCTCATCTCTTCGTTGTGCATTTCAGATTTATCATTAGAGTTTCTTGCCTCACCTTGTGAGCTAGATTCACCTTCAACAGATTCATAAAAGCCAAGACCAGTTTTGATACTAGGGGATCTTTGACTACCAAGAATGTCATCTAAAATCTTAGTACTATCTTGAAATCGCAACAATTTATCTTTTTCTTCTAATTTACCTTTTAAGATATTGACCTCAACCTGATGTTGTTCTTCCTTTTCCAGATATTGTTTCCTTAGGTCTTCTTCAGCTTTTCTTCCTTCTTCCACTTGTTGCTTTAATTTGATCACTTCATGTTCTTGTTCATCAAGAGCTTCTCTGTTCTGCTTCTTTGATTTTTCAAGATCTTCTTTTAGAGAGAGGATCTTTGATTCAAGTCTCTGAATTGTTATGCTCTGATCTTTTACTATATCCTGTAATTTCTCCCTTACCCTGGTTACTGTCTCCAATTGTTCGTTTAATCTAGTAACTTCTTCAGTTTCTGCATTCTTCTTTTCATATGCCATGAGACTTCTAATGTCTTCACTACCATTGAATGAGTCATTACTTTTAACATGGGTATACAAGCTTCTATTACCTTCTTTAGACATCTTTCCTTTGTTATGAGGGCATCTAGCAGCGTAGTGACCAACTCTACCACATGAAAAGCATTTGAAAGGTAGCTTACCTTTGAACCATCCAGTTCCCCGTTCAAGATTCTTGACAAAATTTACCTCATCTTCTTCCTCTAACATGTATCCCGATGCTTCGAATGCGGCTTCTGATGGTCTCTCTTTTCACATCTCAAAAGCGGTTAAGATTCCGTGAAGTTGTGACATGGTGATTTTCTGCAGATTCTCCTTTTCTTCTATAGCAGACACTTTGGAATCAAATTTAGCAGACAGGGATCTCAAAACCTTTTCAACTAAGACAACTTCCTTAAATTCTTCACCCAAATTCCTCATACAATTTACAATCTCATCCATACGCAGGAAGTAATTAGCTATGCTTTCATTACTATACATCTTAAGATTTTCCTACCGGATTCTAAGAGTTTGAAGCTTTGCTCTTTTTACCTGTTCATCTCCTTCGTAGCTTAGAATGATTTTGTCCCACATTTCCTTAGTTGATTTGAAATGCATGACCTTCATAAATTTTGATTGTGTCAAACTTCCCAATAAGACAGTAACAACTTTGGCATTGAGCTCATATTTCTTTCTCTCGGCTGCATCTGTAGGAATTGCTGATGGGATTTGTATCTACCTTCTATGATTCCCCAAAATTCTACTCCAAGAGATTGTAGATATGTTGTGGTTCTTATCTTCCAGTGGGTAAAGTTTCTCCCGTCAAAGATTGGTGGCCTGATGTGTGCCTCTCTTTTTGGATTAGCCATTCTGATGGATCTTTTCCTTCAAGCGATCAAGCTTCTTCAAAAGGACCGGCTCTGATACCAATTGTTGGAAATAATACTGAGAGGGGGGGGGGTGAATCAGTGTTATCAAATCAGATACTTTTCATTTTTCATACTCAGATTTATATACATGGCTTTAGTTCAGTATACCCACGTATATACGCAACTGTGTTAAATGAAACCAGCGTACATGCAGTAATCTTATGATTCAGTTAGCTTATCTTCAGTAAATGCATCATAACGTTATTAACCTTATTAACAGTAATTAGGTGTAGTAAAACAATATAGATCATCACACATAAGAAGCATACATGAACACCATGATATAAGGTGGAAACCCAATGTGGGTGAAAACCACCTGCTACAATTCATCTCTTTCTTCCTTTAATAAGAAAC
>APFE030220070.1:158716-177154 GCA_000404065.3 Pinus taeda
ATTAAAATGAGAATAATTTTGTATATACATATGTGAAATTTATATAATATAAATAATATTATAAAGAACTAGGATAGATGCATCTTATCCAAGGAACCCGGTGAAGAGAGAAAGCAAAGTGACTAACAATGATAGAGGGAAGATAGTGCATGATTCTTATAATTTTATTACTATTGTATTTTCTTTGACATGGTTGATCCAAAATATAGGTTTAATATTTTACAACCAATTATGGTTTTTCTTTTATAGATATTTTCTTAAATGAAATACAATGGGATCCTAATCAAGAGAGAGAGTGAGATGGAGGGTGAATATAGTGCAGGAGAGAGACATAGAGGTGGGACAGTCAGGGGGAGAGAGGAGTGAAGAGAGAGAGAAGGGGGGAGAGAGGAGGAGAGAGGGAGGAAGAGAGATGGATTTGGAGGGGGGAAAGGAGGGAGGGAAGAATAAATCCATTGATAGATATAAGTGGAGAGGGAGAAGGAGTGACAAGGGAGAGATGAAGATGGAATGAGGGAGAGAGAGGAGATGAGGGAAGAGAGAGAAAAGGAGAGGATAAAGATATGGAAAGAAGGGGAAGAGAGAGTGTTGGCTTGTTGGGGCCTGACCCAGGTTCAGAGTTAATTAGCCAAACAAATCCCTGTACTACTGGCCCTTTCGGCAACAGTTTGCGGAGCACAGACTAAGGTCTCACCGGAAGTAGTATGGGAGGGTGCTAGAACTAGGTTTCCGCACCCTTGATATGTCTGAGAGGTTCGACTGGTCCCTCTGTTTTTCCATGCATGCAGATCACTTCGCGCACATCCTTGTTCCTTACGCCCTGATACACTGCCTTCGTGCAACCCTATCTAGGGGTTGTGGAGCTTCTGCTCTACTAGAGTCGCGCTTTGCACTATTACCTGAGATCTTACTTATCTTCTTATACCAGTTAATTACCTTCACATACTTGGATGTCTTATCTTATAATTACTTACACAAAACATTCATATAAGTTCTTGCAACAAATAAACAATATACTTGCAAATTATACCCAATCATATATTAAAACAGGAAAAGATTTACATAAATATGGTAAACTTCTCTTTATTGATTCTTTCAATGGTTACAGACTCAAACTGCCCTGCGCACTCAGCTGCAGGGGTCCGCGCACTCAGTTGCAGACTACTAGGCCTCTACGCACTCAGCTACAGAGCCTTCCCCTACCTTACAACCCAAAGACACACTTTACACTTTTCCTTAATCACCTAGACTTCTCATGCTCTTCATCTCTCTATTCCTTGCTATCTTCTACACTTAGAACCTTGCTATATTTATACAAATCCATGGTCTGCAGACCATGGGTAGTTCTATTAAGCCGACATTACATTACAAAACAAGGGCGGACAACCATGTAACTCTATTATGATTTCGCGCTTCACACCCACAGTTCGTGGAGCTTTTACAAAAGGATTTGGTTAAAACTTGGGCTTTAAGCCCCAAAATGTTTTGGGGGGGATTCCATGCCCAACAAGCCCCCATTACAAACATCATGACTCACCCTCAAGTCACTCTATCGACGCGGAGATCTTCGCATGGAGTCTTTCCAATTCTGCTCGAACTGTTGCAAGGTCTGCAATGCACTGAGCTGCTACCTGCTGGATCTGCTGCATGCATTGTTCCAAGACCGTTGTGTCAGAAGTTCTTCTCTGCATTTGTGCTTGTATCCCCTGCATGTGTTTATAGTCCCACCCCTTCTTCCGGATCCTTGGAGCACGAAGACTGTGCTTATGCCAACTAGTCAAATAGTTGGGCCACCCGTGTAGGGCTTTAATCAGATTCCATTCATTTTTCCTGGGAAAGGCTCTCCATTTAGTTTGACTAGATGTACCGCACCTTCTTATGTGACCTCCCTAACAACGTATGGTCCCAGCTGATGCATTCTGAACTTTCTCGAAAATTTATCAAACTTACTGTCATACAACAACACTAAATCATTTACCTTGAAGGTGCGCAACTTAATATGGCGATTGTGTTAGGCCTTCTCATGCTGTTTTTGCACCTACTGATGAAATTCAGCCAGGAACCATTCCTCCTCAAGTTCTTCCAACTGCATGAGCCTTTCTTCCAGGGCTTCGCGGTCTGTCATACCTGTGAGCGCTGCTATGTGCAAACTAGGTACAATATACTCCATTGGCATGACAACTTCCATGCCATAAACCAATCTGAAAGGTGTCTATCTTGTCAGTTTCTTTCATGTTGCCCTATAATCTCATAGTACTGCATGTACGCGTAGGTCCCAATCGCTCCGCTGCGTGTTGCAGATTTTGGTTAGCGCCGTCTCCACTATTTTGTTGAATTATTCTACTGTCCCATTGGCTTGTGGGTGATATGATGTGCTTTTCTGATGATACACCTGGAACTCTTCTGTTAGCGCGTTGATGGTTTCATTCAGGAAATGTGTACCATGATCACTTATTAAAATTTTCGGACAGCCAAATCGAGTCAACACGTGTTCAAACAAAAACTTCACAACTATGGCAGTCATGCAGTCTTTGATTGGCTGCACTTCCACCCAATGAGTCAGGTACTCTGTTGCGGTGATAATGTATCACGCGCCCATTTTTCCCTGAGGTTTGATAGGTCCTACAAATTCGATTACCCACTTTTCAAAGGGCTGCAGTGTTATTTGTGGATTCAAAGGCATCTCGTTCCTCCGCGATGTTTTACTTGTCCTTTGACATATATCATAGGACTTACAATGTGCTTTTGAATCCTGATGAAGGGTTTCCACCACAACCCTGCACGGAGAATCTTTTGTGCAGTTGCTCATCCTGCATAGTGTCCTCCTGCAGTGCCCCCATGTGCTTCCATGAGGATCTGACTTCGTTCAAATTCAGGTACGTACCTTTGTAGTATCTCATCAATTCCCATTTTGTATAGGTGCCCTGCGATGACCGAAAAATCAACCGTGTGCTCCACCAGTTCCTTCTTTTGCCGGACGAAATATTCCTTCGGCACAGTTCCCACTGTCAGAAAGTGGATTATATCCTCAAAGTGTTTGTCTGCTACACGCACAAAAAAGAGTTGTGTGTCAGGTAATTCATCCTCCAAACTAGTAGGTTCCTCTCCCGTCTCAATACATGACAAGTGATCCGGTCCCATGTTCAGGTGTCCAGGCTTCACCACGACCTCAAAGTCATATTATTGGAACAATAGGAGCCACCTGCATATGCGCCCCCCCAACACAGGCTTGTTGACTGAGTATTTTAGCGTGGAATGGTCTGTATACATCTTGAAATGTCCCCATAGCAAACAGTGTCATTATTTTTGGAGTGCGTACACCATAGCCAACCCCTCACATTCAGTTGTGGAATAGTTCCTTTTTGCTTTAGAAAACTTGCGACTTGCGAATGTGATAAGGTGATCCAAGCCTATCAACCTTCTTGTGTTAGCACTACTCCCAGCGCTATACATGATGCGTCAACATGGACATGAAAGTCCATATCCCATTTTGGGAAGACCAGGATTGGGGCGGAGGCCAATTTCTCTTTTAGTACATCTAGGCTCTTCATGCAATCATCATTCTAGCAGAACGTGACATCCTTTTTCAACAGTTTCTCCATTGGTGTGGTGATCTAGGCATAGCTTTTGATGAACTTCTGATAGTACCCCTTATGTCCCAGGGTAGTGCGCAATTGTTTAACACTTCGCGGTGCTTCCAAATTTAGAATTACTGCAATCTTCACGGGGTCTACCATTAGTCCCTGTTTGCAAAATACATGTCCCAACAGGTTCCCAAAGGGAATGAGGAACGTACAATTTTTAAGGTTCAACACAATTTGGTGTCGTCGGCAAGTATCCATCATCAATCATAAACTCGCTACATGGTGCTTAACCAATCCAAATACAGTCCAATCATCCAGATAGACCTCCAGTAATTTATGTATATACTCTTTGAATGCTACAACAACTATGCGCAAAAAGATGGCCGACACATTCTTTAACCCAAATGACATAATGTTGTATTGAAAGCAGCCCCACTCAGTTGTGAAGGTGGTCTTGCTACTATCTTCCAGTGCGATTTTGGTCTAGTGGTACCTGAGAACCCATTAGTAAATGAATGTGCTTTTTGCCCGCTGACATTTTCTAATACTTCATCTATGAACGGAGTCAGGAATGGGTTGTGCACACAGGAATCATTCAATTTCCTGAGGTCCATGCATATTCTTATCTCGCTCTTCTGCTTCTTCTCCTGCAATACCATAGGGCTTACCCTGTCGGATTCTTCCACTGGCTCAGTGATTATGGCTGCGAGCATTTTGTCTAGTTCTATGCAAACCTTTTCCTTATACTTCGGATTCAAGCAGTAAGGCCTCTGCTTAACCAGCTTCGCGCTAGGTTTTAGGGTGATCTTCATCATCCATCAATCACCAACGACCCCCTTTAAGTTCGTGATCTTGGTTCGGAATAAGTCGTGGTACTTGCGGAGTAACTCAGTGACCTTATCCACCATGGTGTCATCCTAGTAGTTGCCGAGCATTGCATCCTTCGGTTCGACCTCCATACCAATGTTTACCTACTTTGTCTTTACCAGTGTAGTTATGTCAGGGTCTTCAATCAATGGCCCTTGAACCTTGCGATAGCCTTCAGTTTCTGGAATGTTAACTTTTCACAAAATCTTCGTCATCTTCTTCAATATTTACGTTGTAACACTCTAGCGCGCAGCTCAGCTAGGTCGCAATTCAGGCTGAAGCACTTTCATTTGCTCCAGTTGTATTTTAAAAATAACTACTTTTACTGCTTGTAGTGCATCATCAACAGTATCCCACCAACGATCCTCAAACATGAAGGTTAACAGGAATCCCTCACGCAAGATATCCCATTCGTTCATGCCATGGCAGAGCTCTGTCTCTATAACCAATTCATGGGTATAATATCCAGGGTATGACAGAACAAGTGAACCCACTCAGGTTGTGGCTCTTCCCCATAGACCTTTGTCCATTTTGCGAGGTGTGCACATGGATCATCCCATCCGTCATACTTGTCTTTTAACCGCATCTGAGGCTTCCCAAACCGCATACGCACCATCCTTTTGCATTCACGCCAATCCTCAAAACTTCTTTGGTGCGTACCCCACCATCTTGCGAGCATAACTTGTAGTACCCTTTTCATACCGTCGAAGCATTGCTGTTTTGACACTTCTCTTTCAAATATGTTCAGGAAGTCATCCACCTCGCTTAACCCGTCATACGTAGGCAAATCTCTTACCTCTATTGCTACGAAGCGCAGCGATCTCGTCATCATGTTATAGTTGAGTGTGGTTACCTCGTGTAACCGGTTCTGCCATCATTCTATCTCCTCATCAGAATCTGATGTGCAGGAGCTTTCGTGCTCCCATGAGATTTGGTCATCTACAATTGGATTTACCCAGTCTTGCTCCCACACGGATAAGTTGTAGATGCAGTCCATATCATCATCGTTGTCATAGTTGTGCACTGGCTCCGTGTAGCACGATCCTTCTACAGGGTCTAAAGGTACCACTATGCGCAGAGACTTTTTCTCAAAGATCATCTTGTGCTTCTTTAGATTTATCACTCCATTCATGCCAGTGGCCCAATCTATTCCCAATAGTGCGGGGTAGGGATTGTTGTCATCAACAATCTCTATCACTTTGAAATCTGCTAGCGCACTTTCTCCTTCAATATCTATTGTGATTCCCTGCAATCTTCCCATAGGTAGGATCTTTTGTTGGTTCGCCATTCGTAGTTGGATAGGAGACCATTACAACACAGGCTTGCCCATGCAATCCCATGTTTGCTTTGGTAGGATGTTCGCATCCGATCCTAGATCTAAAATCACTTGGTACATCTCATATTCCCCAATCTGCATGGTTAATCCAATCTACCTTCATGTTTGCATCGTGTGCTTCCCGAGCTTCTAGACTATGCATGGTTCTCCTGATGTGGTCCCAGCGCATCTAGTTATGAGTTCTTACATCCCCTTTACAACCTTGCTATTGCGCAACAGCTTCATGCATGCTACCAAGAACGTAGTGAGCATCGATGGGCCCATTTCCAGCTCTAGTCTATCTTTACTTCTTGAAGTGGAGGCATCAGCGAAGCTCCTCTTAACTTCCATGAAGGTCTCCTTAGCATGCTCTAAATCAAATTATGGTTCCTTCGTTAGAGCCTTTGTCATTCCCTGTCGTAATTCCACTTCAGAGCATGATATTTACATTAGAGTCTTCCTTGCATGGCTCAAACCTCATCATTTACAAGTTCTGAGTCGGGGGAGGTTAGAGTGCTCCTTTATTGCACAACCTCACTATCAGTGTGGGACAATCCTCTGTCTCATGATCAAACAATGTACAATACAAGCATGATGGTCATGTTGGATTTGTACAATCACAAGCATAATGCCCTGGCCCTCCGCAATTGTAACATATCAGTGGTCCGCGACCTTTTCTTGGTCCCCCTCCACCTCGGCCTCATCCCCGCCCCTGAAATCTGTTGCACGCCATTCCTGTGGTTTTATTGAGGGGCAGTGTTTCAGCCTGAACTCTGTAGATAGGAGTTTGATCCATCATCATCTCATAACTTCTATAGGTGCACTAATCATGTCCTATTGATCTATAGAGATTATAGAACAACTATTGTGAATTCTATGTATAATTCTGTAATAGATGGTAGTGATCTGTAGCATGCTTTCCTCCTATCTGAAAAAAATTGTGCACCATAGTGCAGGTGCCGCACTTGGTCCTTCTTGTGCTTGCGATATTAGTAGCATTGGCCCTCCTCCTGCAAGGTAATTCGCGAACACCGGGTAGTGGTCCTTGTCGTGCCCCCGACCCTTGCATTTTACGCACCATACCTCATCGTGCATCTCTGGGCGGGTTGTCCTGTCTTGTTTTAAACTCTGCATCTCAAGGCATAGGTTTTCCAACTGCGCGTGAATTTTTTGAACTCCCAGGTTGGGATCTTGTATCGGGGTCTCGTGCAATCTCATCGCCACCTCCAAGGCCTCAGCCTGAGTGCTTAGCCTCTGTTGCAACAGTGCATTCCATAGATGCAATGTTAATGATGCTACAATCCATTCATGGTGTTGCCCATCTGTTAATGTCATGTTTGCTTCATGAATTGTTCACTTTAGTCTCTGATCCAATTCCCATAGGGTTTCGCGTGGTAGCATTGTGATTTCCTTGAACCCAATGATTAATTGTGCCTCTAACTTTGGCTTGCTAAATTCTTTGTTTAGCGCAGCTTGGATATTCGTGATCCCCACATTCAGATTGTCATTGGAATGCTTAATGTACCAGGTCAACTCATGATCCTGCAGAGCGCTGACCAACGTTTCCTTCTTTATATTGTCATTCGTGACTCCCTGTGCTTCCCATACAACTTTTATCACGAACCAAAACTGGTTCGGATCTTCATTCCCTACTCCCTTGAACATTGGTAGCTTTATCGCGCTTGCCATACTGCTTTGCGATGGTGGCAGAGGTGGTATGGGTGAAGACGAGGGTGAGATGATGAAACTGGCAGTGGCATGGGTGGGGGTGGTATGCACGGAATTTTTTGTCTTATCACATTGATCACATTTCTTGGCGAGACCTTCATGAGCTCTTCTTTGCCCTCTCACGGAGGTGAAATCAAGGGGCTAGTTTCTAGTTCTATGCCACCTTCGTTTCTATAGATTCTCCCACTTCGCGCAGCCACAAACATCAATTTATTCGCATAACCTATTTTTCACACAATATCATTTTAATCCAAGTGTTCAAAGATTTAACGTACTTACCTCATGGTCCTTTGATGAAGCATCGTTCTGCCTCGCTATAACTGACTGAAGTATCTACTGTGAATTCAGTGAGGAATCCTCCTATGATTCGATCGAGCCAGTGATCGACAGCACGTGCGATCTTATCTTCCGATGCTTTTAGTCTGTGCACCAATTCAGGAGTCCACACAATAGGTTTGTCGAGTTTACACCTTCCTTGACTACTTGCTAGCTTTGCTATCCACTCGTATAACTCAATGGGGAAGGATGTGAAGAAAATTTCATGGATCTCTATATATAAGTAGCAGTCTAACTACTCTTCCTTTGATAATTGTGGATTCCTATTTTCCTGCGTCGTGAACGCGTGAATATTCCTATCCAGCCAATCTTCAATTCCTTTCTTTGTCGGATTCCAATGAAATGACATCAGACATCTCTATGCAGATCCCAGTCCCAGCAACAGAACCATTTGTTAGCTTATTGGGGCTTGACCTAGGTTTGGAGTTAATTAGCAAAGCAAATCCCTGTACTTCTGGCCCTTTCGACAACAGTTGGCGGAGCGCGGACTAAGTTCTCACTCGAAATAGTATGGGAGGGTGCTAGAACCAGGTTTCCGTACCCTTGATATGTCTAAGAGGTTCGACTGGTCCCAATGTTTGTCCCTATGCACAGATAACTTCGCACACTTCAGTGTTCCTCATGCCGTGATACACTGACTTTGTGCAACCCTATCCAGGGGTTGTGGAGCTTCTGCGCTGTTAGAGCCATGCTCTGCGCTATTACCTGAGATCTTACTTATTTTCTTATACCAATTAATTACCTTCACATACTTGGATGTCTTATGTTATAATTAGTTAGACAAAACGTTAATATAAGTTTTCATAGCGAATAAACAGTATACTTGCAAATTATACCTAATCATATATTAAAACAGGAAAACATGCACATAAATATGGTAAAATTCTCTTTGTTGATTCCTTTTACAGTTACAGACTCAACCTGCCCTATGCACTCAGTTGTGGGGCTTCGTGCACTTAGCTGTGGACTACTAGGCCTCTGCACAGTCAGTTGCAAATCCTTCCCCTACTTTATGACTCAAAAACACACTTTACACATTTCCTTAACCACTTAGACTTCTCATGCTCTTTTGCTCTCTATTCCTTGCTATCTTCTACACTTAGAGCCTCGCTCTATTTATACAAACCCATGGTCCGTGGACCATGGGTAGGTCTATTAAGCTAACATTACATTACAAAACGAGGGTGGACAACCCTGTGACTTTATTGTGATTTCGCACTCTACGCCCACAATTCGCAGAGCTTTTACAAAAGGATTTGGTCAAAACTTGGGCTTTAAGCCCCAAAACATGCCTTGGGGGGGATTCCATTCCCAACAAAGAGCCAAGGAAACAAATCTATGGAGGGGGGAGAGGGGGAGATCAAAAAGGAGAGAGGGAAGGAGATAGTGACAAAGTTAGAGGGTGGAGAGAGAGAGAGACTGTTATGGGGGGGGAGATAGAGGGAGGTGGGAGAGAAAGGGAGAGAGAGGAATGAAGAGAGAGAGGAGAGAGAGATAAACATAAATCTTATCCAACGGGGGTAGTTACATCCACATGAATATGGGACATTATGAAATTCATCCGAGGCATAAGAAAAGAACAACAGGGCAAGATGATGGATATGTTGCTAAGAGGATGAGCAACAATTTCAGTAGGAGGTATGATGGGCCTCTAAATTAAAAACAAATTAAGGCCCATATAACCTTTCTTAGGCACTTGAAGGTTCTATTAAATATTTCCTTCTACACTTAATAATGGTTTTTTTACTTTAATATGTTCTTAGGAAGGTTTAGAGATGATTTCATATTATGCACCTAATATTATTTATTTTTGAAGAATATTGTGAGAATATTGGGCATATTATGAAGATTTGGAGGAGGATATAATATAGGGACTTGCTCCTGACTATAGGAGGATCAATATTGGATAATAAATGAACAAAATATAATGAAATTATTGATGAATTTTGGAGCTCTAGTGATTAAGGAAATCTAGGAATGTGTTCCTTGTCATTTAATGCAGATTCCTATTGTTGGGAACCAAATCCACCATTTGAGGTATTTTGGAGGGGAAAGGTTCCTCCTTTCAAGGAGATTGCTTCCTCATCATTTCGTATAGGTACCAATTCAAATTTTCCTTTAGAGGCATGTATTTCTTAGTATTCTTGTGGAGAAAATTTGTATTTTTGCAGCTCCACTTTCATTTCTAGTAGAGATGTACTTGAATTGATTCAAATAATGAAGTTTGGTGCCATTTTTAGCTTCTAAATCTTGGTCTCCTTCATAGGATTTTGGGTATCCTTGGGCTTGGCCATCCCAGGAGCCTCAAAGTTTTTTTGTATAATTTTATTTGCTTCTTTTCACTTCTTATTCACATGCATCTCTTATTTTGTTTTTCCTAATTCTGCATTTAATATTGATGCTTCTTTTGTTGTAGGATTGAGTTAAATGATTGAAGTAAGTTATTTTTAAGGTTATTTATAGAATCACAAGCATGATTCATCCTTAGAACAACTTTGAAAATTCATATTCATCATTGAGCTACTTGGATTGGTTTACTAGTTCACAAATCTAGAATTTTTGGAAGTCCCTTGTAGCAAAATAGTAGTAATCTCTTTCTATTTTTTACAACGTATTAATGATATTCATTTGAGTTGATTCCACTTGGATTATGTAATAAAAACATTCAAATTAATAAAAAAAAAAATTCACCAATTGCATTTGCACTTGATTAAGTTAGGAATTTGATAGGTTAACTAGCTCACTAGTTCTTGAATTTCCAGTTTTTAAAGTAGTGATTTTATGTTATTTTTTAGCATGTGTTCGCAGGGTATTTTGGAGTGATTTTAATTGGAATGGAGACCTAGGAAATCATATTTAATAACAATTTTTTTTCCATCCCATTTGAATTTGATTTACTTGGGAATTTAGCAAGATTTTCGTTCCTATAGCATTACAGGCCTCTTGTAGCAAACATGTAACATTACTTTCCTTCACCAATTTTGATCTCTACTGCAAATTTGACTTATTCTATATGAATAATGACCCCTAGGCTCTAAATCCATGATTAGGGAGACCTAAGGACCACTCTAGACCCCTCCTTCCTCCACTGCAAGAAAAAAACAACAAATAGAGTTAGGAAGCATTTTTCGTATTTGAAACTCTTCAATGCAAGTGAAGTAGACTTAGTTTCTAAATTTCCTAGTTATGTGTTGTACATTAACTTTGTTCTTTCTAAGAAATTTGCAATTAGATTAATGATTTCCATTTTGCAAGTAGAATAATTGATTTGATTTCTTTGCAATTAGAGTAGCATGGTTTATTTTTGCAACTAGTTTAGGTTAGATTTTATGGCATTCACTTCATCATATCAACGAAAGGACACATTGCATGTTGCACATACAATGTTGACAACTCTTAATTTTGTACAAACCCCAGGTTGATAATTTAAGTTGGTAGCCTTAGGAGTTGCAACATTCTTGTTGCAATACTGGGGCTTGTCATCTATCTATCTATCCATCCATCTCTCTTTATCTTTATCTTCCTCTCCCTCTCTCTCTTCACCCCCCCTCTCTTTCTCTCTCTCTAATGCCCTCTCCCCCCCTCCATCTATATCTCTATCCCACCCTTCTCTCTCCTTCTCACCCCAAAAACATACACACTGTCTCTCCATATCTATCTATCTCTCTCTCTCCCTCTTCCTCTCCCTCTCTCTCTTCCCCTTCTTTCCCTATCTCTATCCTCTCATTTTCTCTCTCTTCCCTCATCTCCTCTCTTCCTCATTCCATCTTCATCTCTCCCTTTTCACTCATTCTCTCTCTCCACCTATATCTCAATGTTTTCGTTATTTCCTCCCTCTCTTTCTCTCTCCAATCCATCTCTCTCTCCTTCCCTTTCTCCTCATCCCTCCCCCTCCTCTCTCTCCTTGTCTCTCCCACCTCTATGTCTCTCTCTACAACTCTATTCCCCCTCCATATCACTCTCTCTCTTAAATATGATCCCATTGTATTGTATTTAAGAAAATATTCTAATTTATAATATATATATATATATAATATATATATATATATATATTAATATAAACCATAAATTGGGTTGTCAAAAATATAAACCTATATTTGGATCAATATGCAAAGAAATAC
This sequence comes from Pinus taeda, assembly GCA_000404065.3. Lineage (NCBI taxonomy): Eukaryota > Viridiplantae > Streptophyta > Pinopsida > Pinales > Pinaceae > Pinus > Pinus taeda. The sequence continues at coordinate 170,668 of APFE030220070.1, forward strand.
AATAATAGAATTTAAGATCATGCTAATCTTCCTCTATCATTTGTAATCAAATTGCTTTCTCTCTTCCCTAGATCCTTGGCTAAAGATGATCTATCGGCTTTATAATTATTATATATTGTACTTTACAGATGTAATACAAAATATTCCATTTTTTAAACCTTGATGTATTCTTTATGAATATTTTTAGTAATAGTCTAGATGGAGGGTAAGATACTTCAAATAATCCTTGGCTAAGATCGTGGTTCTTTATAATATTATTTATATTATATAAATTTCACATATGTATATATAAAAGTATTCTCATTTTAATTTATTAAAACCTATGGGAATATTTTTAGTAGTCTTGAGGATGGAGGGTCTAGATATACCTCAAAAGTAATTACCACTTTTTTGCTCCCAAGATCTCCGGTTCTCCGTTTTGCACAAGAATCGAACCCAAGATCTCCGGTTCTCCGGTTCAGGAGACTTCATTCAACGGCCATTGCCACTTGAGCTACCGCATACGAACTATGAAATCATTATTTTAACTTATATGGTAAATTGGATATTAATTTATAAGTATTATTCATATGTCATATATTAATTTATAATACTTATAGATTAAAATATTTATCTCATATCTAACATCTCACATCTTATTCTTATCCATCTACTCTATACACACCTAACATCTAATGCCTATATCTACCTTAAACTGCCCCCAAGGTTAGAATGACTAGCAAATTCCAGTGATAGGGTGATTTACCCATTAATTATAAAACCATCATAATTCTGACTTGAAACTATGAAAACAGGTTAGAAAACTATTTTTGAAATTCCAATCATACTGTGCCTCTCAACTCAATTACTTTTATCATATTTCTTTTGTTGGTTCGTCGAACATCAACTTCACTGAACTTTTCGTTAAAAAAGTTTGGAGGTTATCAATTTAAACGATTTAAACAATAAGTAAACTTGAACTCAGTCTTCATATGATTGGCTCTGGATCACTTTCCTAATTACTTTTCACACAAAACGATAAGGAGCAATAACTATTTCCATTTAAAGCATCAACAATTCCTTCAAAACTTCAATAACTGAAATATAGCATAACTGAAATATAGCTATAGTTGTTCTAAATTCTGAGTGCCCATCTGATTTTATCTTTTTATCAGAATCTATGCTCCCGAGCCTGCGGCAACACAAAAAGCGAATCACAGGGATATTTGAGGTTCATGGCCTCTGGTCGGGATTTTGTTTGCTTATTGTGGTCATTTTCAATTTTCCACTTTAGGTCAGGGTCATCTTCATTCCCCCACACATGTTATTTTATTTAAATTATAAAAATACCTTTTTTTTTTATGTTTTATTCAAATATCTTTTAGTTAATGTTTTTATTTATCAAGTGTACTTCAAAGAACTTTTAGATATATGAAATTTTTTTCTTCGCAGCCTTAATACTTACTTTTGCGTTTAATAATTTTTATATTTATAAAATAAATAAATAGTTATATTAAAATGGATTAAAAAGTAAATTTGATCAAAGTTTACTAGAGTATTTCTTGTTCCCACCATTACTTTATGAAAAGAAGGGCCGTAATATTCAAAAATTTCCCAATTCTTATTTTTTTGTTATCATCTAGGTATCATGTTGTGTCAAAATTCCAACTTTGGATAAACTATCAACTTTTATATTTCTTTCCTTAAACGAATGTTGAAGAGCAAGATGGTTGAAAAACACTCTCAAACCTTTGAGCTCTTCCAAGAGAGAATTTAGAAACACATTGTGATATCTTTGTTCATTTTTTCACCCATTTTGATGGCTACATGAGAATCATAGAATCCATGTAATATGTTAATTTTTTTTTGTTTGTGAGCAAAAATACTAGTTTCAGTGCCATCAATTTTGCATAATTATAGACCCCTTCCCCATTTGTTCCATAAACTTAATGCAATGATTATCTTCAAATATTAATAGAATATCCTCCCTATAATAGAATATTCCCCCTCTCCATCCAATAGGATTCCCGTGTGACACTCCATCAGAAAGCCAAGGAAAGCTCTTGCCAATTTGTTCTTTAACCACTAACCTCATTGACTACATACTTTATTGAAGGAATGCATTTTTTTTCCTTAAACAATTGGAAGGTTCCTAGTGAACCATCTCCCCCATGCCGCTATTAATGGACGAGCCTTAAAATCCTTTGTTTGTGGATACTCTACCCATTTCCTCAAGCCTACTTCAATAGAGTCCCTTGACTGGACATTTCTCAATCCTCCTACTTTGTCCACTGCCATTCATACTAGTTTTGAATAGTCACAATCCATTATCAAATGACCATTTGTCTCCTTATTGGGTTTGCAAAGAGAACATCTGCTAAGCCCCTCCCAAATATTTTTTTGTAATCTATCCTATAGTACATTATGTGAATCCCAACGGTCACATAATGTACTATAAATGTATATCATTTGTCAATAAAAATTGTATTGCATGTTTTATCTTTCATATCTCTCTTGCTGTCCATGTGTGTTTAACATGGTATCAGAGCTGGTACGTTCATAACCTTCTCAATATTGTGTAAGCCACTTGTTTTTGTGGCCTGTGTAAACCAACGCTTCTATGTCTTAATGAGTTTTTTATGGTCCATCTCTGCAAATTAATTGGAAGTCGTTGAACTCGTATATGTTTTGAAGTTTTTATGGTATATAAAAATCATTAAGTGGCGTATTATGTTGAGAGTGGAACCGTATACAGTGCATGTTTCCTGTGCATTAAAGACTGAAACTTGAAGGGTTGTATTCCTTTGTTTGGGCCGGCATACATTATGTCATAAATAATTAGTTCTGAAATTTTCGATATGTGTCAGAAGCATTTCAATGCTGTTGCGCTACTGTGTTATAACGCCTCTGTTGATTCCTTCGCCTCCCAAGGCTCACTGTAACTCCACGCACATTTTTCGGTGTGTGTTCGACTGTCTCTGTGAAAACCACCACCTATTGAAGAGGTGGAGCATCTAACGTAGTTGCAGATGCTTTGAAATCCTTCTTACGCCACGTATGGTGCTCGAACTATTCTCGTTTACCGCGGTTATGAAAGACACAACAGTGAATTCTGTCAAAAGATCACCCACACAATGTCATTAATGCAGAGCGGATATAATGAGGAATGGTAGCTTCTCCCAGCCATCGACCAAGGATTTTGTGTTGGTGTTGGTGTTAGGTTACAATTCAATTCGATTAACACGCAGTTCTTGTGTAACGCCAAGGATCTTAATTCTGACAGACACCGAGGAACCTGCCAAAGGACGTCGACTCTGATAAGCTTGCAAAACTGTTCTCGCAGTACGGGGAGATTGAAGAAGGGCCGTTAGGGTTCGACAAGGTGACGGGAAAATCCAAGGGATTTGCCTTTTTTATTTACAAGTCAGAGAAATCCGCCAAGAATGCGCTCGAGGAACCCACGAAGACGTTTGATGGGGCCACGCTTACTTGCAAGGCCGCCCCACGCAGGAACAATAACAATAATGGACCTCCATTTAATGTAACTCCCTCTAGACCTGTGCAAGCAAATATGTGGTCATATGGTCTGCCTATGGGAGGATATTTTCCTATGGGAAATTATGGGTCTCCACTTTTCCAGCCAACATTTTCAAATCGAAAAAGGCACTGAAGCTGAGCAGCTACATTTTAAAGGAAGGTGCTATCTGCAATGTTGAAGCTATTTGATGAATCTACTTCTCGTGTTCGTTGTTTGATGAAGCGTCTTCTTCACATTCTCAGGCTTTGGTGATCTGTTTCGGTGGAGAGCATTCAATTCTTCCATGGGAATATTGAACTTATAAGCACATCCTGTGATGCATTCATTGTAACATTTCGCAGAGTTATCATCCTGCCCTGGAGAACGATCAATATAAGCACTCCATGGATGGTCCTTTATAACAGGATCCTTGTAGCAGATTTCATTGCAATCTTCTACACATGGAATTTGAGTAAGAGCGGCGTATTTATGCGTGGAGCTGTTCCCGCAGGGTGACGTCCATTGCTGTGGAATCATCATGATCTTCTTCTTACCAGGGGGAGGGAAATTCTGCTGAAAATTCCCCCCACTCCTCACAGATTAACTCAGACACAAAAACAGGAATCAAATATTCAATAAAGAGATACAATAGAAATGGGTACGCCGTCACGCTGTCACACAGAGATGTTGAGAAATTTCGGGCTGCCTGCGCTATATCTCTATTGGTAATGGTATTAGAAAGATGCCTTTATGGGTTTTAGGCATGAAAATTAGCATTGTATTCGAATTCAATCTTACAAAGAGAGATAATATGAAATGTGAAGCTACATGAGTGATTCTATCAGCGGGGTATAGATCTAATCAATTTGATAATAGATCTTGTCCATAGTAGGTTTGATCAAGTGGGTGCATTTTGACATGGTGCATGCAAATTGCTTTCATTGAGACATAGAGGAAAAGGCGTTATGGAAAAGAGGCAAATAAGAGTGCATGTAGCTGAGACAAAGCCTGCCAACTTTTGATTGTTGAAGCGTGGGCCTTTTGCTACACTGCTTTACTTGAAGCTTAGCTTTTCCTTTAATCACTAGTTCTTGTACTACAGTTTTAGCCAGCAAGGATATTTGCTATCCTCTCGACAGAACAAGAGGTTGTTCAATAGATGAATAATTTTTTTGTATGATTGTTGTTGTGTACTTACAGTTGTTTAGAAGATTCTGTGCTGGTTGGTGTATTGGTATTTTGGGTCAGTTTCTACCATACCAGAATGAGTTTGTCACAATTTGGATGCCATTTAGAGATTGTTTGAGTGGCTGTATATTCTTCTCACTAGTTGATACTGAAGTGTTGATATCGTTGAAAAGTGAACGAGTATTTGAAGGATCCAAGCAAGTTTGCAGTTGTTGCTGCTCCAGTGTAGCACTGTATTTAAAACTCATTATAGTGCTTGATTTCTTGATTCCACTGCTGCATAAAGAGTTTGGTGAGCTGATTGTAATCTTTTATGTTGCACTGTGATCATTTGCTGACATTTATAAAAGATATTGCAGTGACATTGAATTGTGAGCGATTGTTGCTTCTTCTTCACTAGTTGATAGTTGTGATCAGTTTCTTTAACATATAAGATAATGAAGAAAATGACCAGACTTGATAATGCATTAGAGTTGTTAAATACTCTGATACATTCCACTGTTGATGAGATGGTTAAGATAAACAAAACCTCTCTATTCAATATTAAAATATGTCTACAAAATGCACAGGAGAATATTGAGTTTTTGCAGCTTGAGACAAAGCTACATCAAGAAGAATTAAAACAGAGGAGTCATCATTCTGAACTTGTTTTTGTTCAGAAGATTGAAACAGACTCCCATAAAGCAGCAAGGTTACATGTAGATGTAGAAAATCAGTCTGCACCTCCCAAGTCCATCATCAGACCTTGGGAACAACTTGTCCAAAACAAGCACAAAACCGGTCTTAGATATGACAAGGACTTGTCCTTTCATATCCCAGACTACTCAAAACCCATTCAATTTCAGAGTGCTGGATTCATTCATGACAGTTCACCTGCTCCTCAAGACAGTTCAGCTCCAGCTGTTCCAGAATCTGCCCCTCTTCCACAACAACAACAACAACAAGAGATTGTGAAATGCCAACACTGTGACCGAGTTGGCCATCTGAAAGATCAATGTTTTGATCTTCATCCATGTAAGCACTGTCATAAAACCTGTCATTCTTCAAACAGATGCTTCAGAAGCAAACATCCTGCAAGAACAAAGATTCATCTTGGTTGGATCGCTTCTTGGCAATGGGCATCAACAACCAAGAAGATATTCCAAACACATGTTAGAACTTGTTCCAGAATATTGAACAGTCTTGCAGTTGAGTTTTCTCCATCATCTCACCTTGTATCTGACAGGGGGGGAAATGGTGGTCATCTACAAGCTTCAAAGTCACATCAAGCGAGCTTGAGCCACAACCTGCCACACCAGTTTCAGAGTTGTATCCAGAGACAAAGATGCCCGTGAACATGCCTTCAGTTGGCAATCTGGGACACTTCCTCTAGCAGAAGAATTCAACTTCTTGCCAGTTTCGGAAGAATTCCAGGAACAAAATTGAGAACACTTCCTCTAGCAAAAGACTCCAGCTTCTTGCCAGTTTTGGAAGAGTTCCAGGAATTGCATTAAGCATTCCAGAGTTGTTGGTCATCCTTACACCATCACAGATTGAGACTTCCCTTTTTAGGTTGAAGTTTTACCTTTATGCGGGGTGAGACCTCCCTTTATTGGTTGAAGGTTTTCCTCTTTAAAACAATAGGATCACTTCCTCTAGCAGAAGACTTACAGCTTCTTGCGAATTTTGCAAGAGTTCCGGGAACTGCACTAAGCGTTCCAGTGTTGGTGGCCATCCTTAAACCATTGCCCTTTATACCAACATTTCATAGAGCACATTCAGCCTAGTGTTGCCATGCATATTTGCACATTTTGTATTACAGCT